>CANUEP010133622.1:0-28814 GCA_947857235.1 Jatropha podagrica | reverse complement strand
TTCGTCTTCGAATTTTAGAAATAATAAGATAGGACGATATGCAAGCAAAGAATATACAAAATAAGCCAGATTCAAATATCAACAGTATAAAGCCTCTCACTCAAAATGAAAAAGGTAGGGATATTTTTCTTGCATCTCTGCTGTCACTTCCTACATGCACTCCTCAATAGAATTATTTCTCTATAAAACTTTAACCATAGGAATCTTCTTAGACCGTAGCTTACGAATCTGAAAGTCGAGAATTTTGACAGGTATTTCTTCACATGTCAGGTCTCCATTTACTTGAATTTCTAGAGGTTCCAACACATGCGATGGATCAGATATATTCTTGCGTAGCATGGACACATGAAAAACTGGATGGACGTGAGAAAATTCATTCGGTAGGTCTAGTCGATAAGCTACCTCTCCAATTTTAGTAATAATTGGATAAGGTCCAATGTATCTCGGAGATAACTTTCCCTTTTTGCCAAACCGAAGAATTCCTTTCATAGGAGGTACTTTCAGAAAAACCAAATCGCCTTCTTGAAACGTAACCTCTTTATGCTTAGGATCAGCATAACTTTTCTGTCTGTCAAAAATAGTCTTGATTCAAAATTGTATAACAGGTACCTTTTCCGATGTAACTTGAATCAATTCAGGTCCTGCTAATTGCTTATCTCCTATTTTCTCCCAACATATAGGTGATCTACATTTCTTTCCATATAAGGCTTCATACGGTACCATACCTATACTCGCTTGATAACTGTTGTTATAAGCGAATTCTGCTAATGGCAGATGTGAATCACAATGTCCACCGAAATCTAGTATGCACATTCGAAGCATATCCTCCAATGTCTGAATCGTTCTCAGATTGTCCATCAGTTTGTGGGTGAAAAGCTGTGCTAAAATCAAGTCTCGTTCCTAGAGCTTTCTGCAAAGATTGCCAAAATCGAGAAGTAAATTGCGTTCCTCTGTCAGAGACAATAGAAATTGGAATACCGTGAAGTCGTACTATCTCCTTAATGTAAATCTTTGCCAATCTGTCTGCATTATATGTAGATCTCAATGGAATGAAGTGAGCTGATTTGGTAAGTCGATCTACAATTACCCAAATCGAATCATGACGTTCGAGTGTCTTTGGTAAACCAACCACAAAATCCATAGTGATTCTCTCCCATTTCCATTCCGGTATCGGTAATTGTTGTAGTAGTCCTGCAGGTGTTTGACGTCCTGCTTTTACTCATTGACAAGTAAGACATCTTGATACAAATTCAGTCACATCATTCTTCATTCCTGACCACCAATAGTTATCCTTCAAATTTCGATACATTTTAGTAGCACTAGGATGTATACTATAAGCGGCATAATGAGCTTCATCCAAGATCTCTTTTCTAAGATCATCAACATCAGGTACACATATCCGTGTGTCATTTCTGAGCACTCCTTCACCGTCTATCACAAAGTTTCCAGATCCACGTGTAACTACTTCTTGTATAATTTTCTGTAATTGCAGATCTCTACTCTGTGCAGCTTTAATCTTGTCAAATAACATCGGCCTTATTCTAGAAACTCGTTGACTATAGGTATGTCTTCCATTTTACGGGCTTCTGTAATCTTCGTATCCTTTACCAGTGCTATGTACCCTTGACAACCCTTCATTAGCATCTTTCTGGCGCTGATAGCAGAAATTATGTTATAAGGAGCCATACTCTTATCTGCCTTGTATGTGATTTTCGCTCTACTCGATAAATTAAAAGTAACCTCTTTACTTTTACAATGAATGGCCGCATCATGTTTTGCTAACCAGTTTATACCCAAAATAACATCAAAGTCTATCACATCAAGAACAATTAAATCCGTAGGCAAGTTTCTATCCTCAATAATGATAGAACAATCCGATATAACAACATCGACGAAAACAGGTTCACTCAGAGGCGTAGATATCAATAAAGGAAAATCTAACCGTTCAAGCATTCTTTCTAGCTTAGCAGTAAATTTAGGAGATATAAATAAATGCGTAACACGGGGATCAAATAAAACTCGTGCCTCATAAGAACAGATAATAATAATAATACCTGCTACTACAGCATTGGATGCCTGAGCATCCCCCTGAGTCAAATGAAAGAGTCGTGGCTATCCTAGTATAGACTGCTGTGAAGTCTGTCCAGTATGCTGTCCTCTACCTCTACCAACAGTCATAAGAACAGATAGTAATAATACCTGCTACTACAGCATTGGATGCCTGAGCATCTCCCTGAGTCAAATGAAAGAGTCGTGGCTATCCTAGTATAGACTGCTGTGAAGTCTGTCCAGTATGCTTTCCTCTACCTCTACCAACAGAACCACGGCCTTGCTGGCCTAAGAATCTAGAACTAGATGAAAACGGTACAGCAGTAGGTGGTCTAGATACATTGCCCATAGAAGATTGGGATGGTATTGGTTGTGTGGGAAAAATAAGACAATCCCTAGCATAATGGCCTGTCTGGTGACATCTAAAACAGGTAATAGTACTTATGTCACAAGCTCCATTGTGAAATTTTCCACATCTGTTACATGCTGCTCCACTAAATCTACTACCACTCAGATTAGACCTAGGTTCACTACTAACATTACTAGTGAAAGTACTTTTCCTTTGCCCAAAGTTCTTTTTATCTTTCCTTTTAACAAAATTTCCTTTCTTTTGAAACCTAGAGCCTGAGGACTGTGAATCTATAGAAAAAGATCTATTAACTCCTGGTACATTGAAACTTCCAGATGACATTATAGGATTAATACTTCTCTTTCCTAATATTACTCCCTCAGAGATGTATTTACTCTCTATTTGTCTGGCAGAGTTAATTATAGTACTAAAGTCCTGATCTCTATGCTGAAACAAAGTGGCATACATTAAATTAAATCCTCTTATAAATCTATATACCTTAGTACCCTGATCAGTTATTGATCCTAGAGCAAATCTACTCAACTCTATGAACTTCGTAGTATATTCATCTACCGTCATATTTCCTTGAACTAAGGTCTCAAATTCTACCATTTTTGCTGTTTTCATTCCCTCAGGAACATACCGGTTCATAAGTAGTGTGGAAAATTGTTCCCAAGTCATATCAGCTACGGAAGGCTGAATATAATCTCTAAACCAAATTTCAGCTGTGCTTTCCATTCTACGTCCCGCAAAGACAATGGACCTTTCATCAGTGCAACCTAACTCCAAACAAAATTCTCTAATTCTAGGCAAAAAGGAGTGAGCATCCTCAACACCAGTGAACTTAGGTGGTTTATATCTAATGAACCTATCATAAAAAGTACTGTCTGCTACTCTCAACTCAATAGGTGGGGGTGGAGGTGGAGGTACTAGCTGTTGTGGAGGTACAATTGGTTCTAGTATAGGAGCAGGAATAGGGACAGGTATAGGGTCTGGTAAATGGACAGGTATCTGCTGTTGCTGTTGCACCTGAGGTGCTTGCGCCTGCAATATTTGTTATTGTTGCAACATCATGTTGTTCATGGCAGTTACTACTTGTTGCAGTCCAGTCATAATAGTATCCACCACTGGAGGGTTCATATTCTAATTATTCTCATTTCTAGCAGGTCTACCTCTACAGCGCCTAACTGGAGCTGGAGGCCCTGAAGAAGCCTCATCTGAAGCATTTTGCTCCGTTCTGTCAGGTATTCTTCTCCTAGTATTCACCATAATGAAATCCAAATATGGATACAATCAAACAAATATAACAATTTATATTTTTATATAATACTCTACCGCTCAAATATTTTTCTGACTATCTCAATTTAAAGACAGTTACGCTGAATTTAAGAAAAAAGGAAGAATACTTCAAGACGTGATAAGAATAATTCTGCAGTTATCTAAACCATAGAATCTTATGCTCTGATACCAACTCTGTCACGACTCAAAACCGTGGGCCGGACCGGCACTAGGACCTATGTAAGCTTAAGGCTCCCGAGGCCCGTAGTAAGCCTAAAATATCAAAATCCATTCCTATTATCATTTGACTGACGGAATAGTGAGCCCATATTATGACATTATTCATATAATAATCAGAGTTAACAATTCTGACCCAGCCTTAATATTAAGGACTGTTCACATCTTGGACCTATATCCATTTAATAAAAATATTTTCTCATGCAATATTTATTTGTCATAATATGATCAAATATAGAAAAATTAATATGTAGTTCACAACTCTGAATAAAACAATCATCTATCAATTAATTCTTCATAGATTTACTATCATTAGTATGTTATATGTCCACGTAGCAACTATTCATCAAATAGCAACATCGGTCCTTCCACAAAGTGCAAAGATATAGCAATCTGAAATTTCCTTTATTTTTGGATAATAATTTGTTTTTGAAAAATATTTTTCATAATTTATTATTTATTGTTTGATTAAAATACAGAAAATTTGTTAAGAAATATTAAAATTTATTATTGAAATAGCAAAATAAAAAAATTGAATATCAATGTTAGGCTAAGAAATCTTCCATGTATCATTTCTACTGAATTAAAATATCATTAAAAATGAATTTATTATAATAAAAAAGTTAATTTCTTGTGAAATAAGATATAGCTTGTGCTAATTATAATATATATAATCAAATTAACAATTATATTAGAATTTATTAGCTTTATCAAACTCTCATTGTTTATTTTTTTAATTGCATGTTCAAATTAAATATTAACAACAAATCAAATAAAGCATTAACTATAATTTATTTTCTTCTATATTCGTTTTCTTTCTATAATATTTAAATAAAAATGTTTATAAATTTAAAACTTTCAAAACAATTTATAAAATTTAATTTTATTATGGATAAAAAATATGCACTTAATCATGATGATGATGTCGGTACTTCTCTTATAGAAAATAATGATTTTCTATTAAAAAATAAATAAAAAATAAAATTAAATCAATTTATTTTAATGACATTAATTAGAATTGAATATACAGAATAATGATTACAGTCAATAATAAAATATTTATGCAGAGACAAAAAATAAGATTTAAAGTATTTGAAAAGCTCAATTACAATTGGTAACAAATAACTAAAGATATTTTAGGATCAAAATTCCGTTAAAGATGTTTTAAAAAATCATATTATTATTTTTTTATTTTTACTTTTTTGTATTCTCATTTCTATATATAGTATAGATAGATTGGAGATAGAGAGCTATATAGATATATTATAAATAGATTAAAGAAATAATAATAATAATAATAATAATAATAATAATATCTTTAACCTAATTTTTTGAAAATAATATATTATAATTTTTTTTCAGTTTAAACAATAAATATTTCACAATTTATTTATAATCACATGAATATTTCCTTTTACATGACCAATTATTATTTAAATATCCTAACTGCGGAGTTAAATAAAAAGTGCAGAAATCCACAAATATGAACAAATAATTTATACTAACATGGTTGAATCTCTCCGAAGAAAGAAGCAGAGTCTCACAAACCTAATGTACTTTTATTCCTTGAAAAATGTTTATGGGAGGGGGGTTAGTTTCACTAAACTTAGTGAATAATAATAAATAATGCAAAGCCACACATTCAAGCAGTATGCTTTCACAATATATAAAATGAGCACACTTCACAAGCACGTGTCATAGATCAACATCTTCAAACAAATCACATTCAAATATTCACACCATGTGGAAATTAGTCAGTGAAGTCACAAATTCACCTATTGGTCCTAGGCCAATTCCATAATAATAATAGATATAATAGGAAGCTGATCCCCCATGACACACGTCGTCCCAATTTCCACCCAGATACAAAAGCACATAATTTCACATCACAGTTATTCACAAATATATTCAATACAATAAATCCAAAATATGACTGTAATCAATGGCGGAAAGTGTATAAATTTATATAACTGAAATATTGTAGAACTGAGATATTATATATAAAGGATATCAATATAGCAATAGAATTAATAAATGAATCATGATTATTTAAACAATATAAAGAATATGGTATACATATGAAATGCATGTATACAGGATGATATGCACCACTTATTATTATTCACAGTGACCGCAGAATAATATCAAGTCTGTTTTGGGTTCTGATTTGGAGGAGCAGTAGAAGAACTCGATCGATCTAAGAAACACGTATAATAAGAAAATATAATTAGATACTGACTCTCTTAATTAAAAATATTATTTTAATAAACCTAATTGTTTATTTTATTCCTCTGACTAAATTTCTATTAATTTCCTATATAACCTTACTATTTATCAACAATCAATTTATTTACTTATTTGTATCTAGTTCAGATATCAGTTCCATATATTTCACTGCAAATATATTTATACTCCAAATTATAATTTAACACCAATAATAATAATAATAATTCATTAGCAATTCTACCAAGTACTCTAATTATCATCTGAATAATTTAATTATATAAAACCTTTAATAATAACCATTTAATATTTGTGCTAAAAACTATTAACCTTTGTGATAATTTATTACCGTCCAAGATTTAATCTTAGTAATAAAATTTCACTTTTCGATAATAATTCATTTAATCATCTAATTAATTAATTATATGCTTTAATATACTACATTTACTAAAATTCATTTAAATATACCCATTAATCCTTAATAAAATAATTTTCATACATTTGAAATCTTAACACTAACTAATAAATTTACTAACCTTCAAAATCAATTAAAATCCTAAAATCACTCTTTAATTACCCAAATCATCAATTAATTTATTTTATTCAATTCTCCAATTAATAATCAATTACATAACTAATTAATCAATCAAAAATACCATAATCAATATTTAACATCCTATAACTAATTAACCATTGTAATTATTCAATTTAACTAATTAACTACCAATATCATTCCTAAAAATAATTCACCAATCACCTAATTAATAGTTAATATCCTAAAATCAATTTAACTTCCATAATTTCAATTAAAATTTATAATTTCAACCTATAATCAAATAATCAATTAACTACCTAATAATTTTCAAAAATTTAACTAATCGATTACTAACAATATCGAATAATCAAAATCCTATCAATTAACCATAATATTAAAAATTCACCCAAACAATATAACCCACAATTAATTTACCAACCAAAATAATTAACTCATTAAATAATCGAATTAATTAACCAAAAATTTAAACTAAATAAAATCCAAAATCAATGCCCAAAAATGTCAATTTTCCGATAATTCTTGAACCGGAGGAGGAGGAGGCTGTGGCCGGAAGCAAGCTGGGCTTGCTGCCAAGGTCGCGCGCGGAGGAGCAGGTGGCTGGCTACGCGAAGGACAGAGCTGCTGGAGCTCGCTGGAAATGGTAGCGCGATGAGAAGAGGAGCAGAACAGGGCTGGGTCGCAGCCGCGCGAGGAGGAGCTGCTGCTGCTGCTGCTCGTGGAAGGGAGGCGGAGGAGCGGCTGTCTGTGCGCAGAGAGAGAGACAGAGACAGAGCAGAGCTGCTGCTGCGCGAAAGGAGGCGAGGCGAAGCTGCTGCTGCTCTGTGGCTCTGCAGCTGGTGGCCTGGCAGTTGCAGAGAGGGACAGCGAACAGCAGGGAGAAGGAGGAAGAGAGAGGGAAAGAAAGAGAAAGAGAGAGGGAGGCTGCTGTTGTGGTGGCCGGCTGTGGTGGTCTGGTAGTGAGGAGGAGCTTGGCAGGAGGAGAGGGACAGAGACAGTCAGAGGGAGAGGGCTATCGGCACAAAGAAGAAGAAGAAGAGAAAGAAAAAGAAAGAAAAAGAAAAAAAAAATAAAGTTTTAATTATTAAATAAAAACAAACCGTCCAAGTAGATCATCGGAGAGAAAAAAATAGTAACGCACAGTATTTTTTAAATATATTCGATTCGGGTCTAATTTTAATTAATTCGGTCCAATAAAATAAAAAAATTGATCTGATTTTTTATTCGATTAATTTTAGGACGGATCAAAATGATTTTCGGTCCCGATAATATTACGTGGACGTAACATTATTGGCTAATAATTTAATGATTAAATTTAAATAAAAATTATTTTGACATAAAAATTTCAGGATATTATATTTATATATATTGAAACATTTTTTTTTTTAGTTTTGAAAGAGTTTTATTTTTAATAATAATTTTTTATTTTCTTTTTTATTATTGAATAATTTCTAATTATTATCATTTTAATTTAATAAAAAATTTAAATTTTATTGCGATAAATATATGGTCTACTTATGATTAAACATTTTAAATTTTCTTGATATTTTTATCTTATATTCTAAATCTATTTGATTTTAAAAAATAGTGTGTATAAAATTGAAAAAAAACTAGAACTATATAGTTCTATTTGGATCAATTTTTGTGATTTTAAAAATTTGTGTACATATGTATATATTTTATTAGATAAATAATACTGCTACTATAACTAAGATGACTTCTATTATTCATTCAAATAATCATTTCATTACTTTTCTTTTACCTAATAGTAAAAAAATAATTTTTTTATTATAATTATATATAGATATTAATTTGGAGTTAAAGATTGGGATTAAAAATTGAATAATAACTTGATTTTCTTTTTAGATACTTATTATAGTTTTAAAAATTTTATTTATAAATTAGAGACTAAACGATTAGGTCTAAGAATTGAGTTTAATTTTATTCTAAAATCAATTAATTATATGAAAATATAAATTAAATATATATATGAGATATTATAACAAATAGTTTACATGTTAAAATATAATATAAATTAATCACTTATTTTTATTTTAATTTCAATAAATTTATATTTTAATATTATATAAATAAAAAAATAAATATATAATGATAATAGTCAACGCACGTCTTACAAAAAATTACTAGTAATAATAATAATATGAATTATTTTACTATAAAAACTACGTAGTTTTGGCGTGGGAAGTCTAAATAACGCATAAGCAATACCACGTCGTAAAACAAGAGATTTCCCTATTTGCAACTCGCTGCGCCGCTCCTCTTCTTCTACCCCATTCCCAGTCTTGTTCTTTCTATACCTTCACGTCGCTTTCATGCCCGTCGACTCGGCAGCTCTGCAACCGTAGTGCCACTGCCAGGTTCCTCCATTTCCATTTTCGAATTTTTTTTATTTTATTCTCTTTTTCGCCATACGAAGTCTTTGTTTCTTTTCCTTTTTTTTCCCCTAATTTTATGTACAAACAGACAAAGAAGAGGAAGTGTTGATTATATTGTTGAATTCATTTGTAGGTTTAACCGAGAGAGACAAAGATAGATGTTTATTATTCTATGTTTTCTTTTATTGGTTTTGTGCAGGTTTTATTTGTAATTTTCTATCTAAGATAGGTTACTTTGTTATTCAAAGTTTCCCGTTAAGTTGAAATGAAGCTAATTAATTTCTTGAAAGTGTGTACATATTAAAAGAGAAAGAGAAGGGAAATTCGATATTTTCTTTGAGAAGAAGTCAGTTTGGAACTCATGTACTAACTGTAATACCAACAGATGGATATTTTGAGAAAATGACATGCAAAGTAGCTCTATATAATGCAACTAGGCTAGCTAAGGCTTTCAAAAACCTGTTGGATTATATAACAACTAACTAAATATTATTGTATTTATTTTGATTTAATGAAAATTATTACAGGAGAAATGAATTCCAAGTTCCCACTACTGATTACTGAATTGAAAATATGCAGAGGATGCAAATGCATAATTTTTTTTAGGTTGATTGTGTGTATTATTTATTTCAGTTGAATTTTAATTTTTTTTTTGTTCTATTTAATATTATTATGTATTATCCTTTTATAATTTCATGTTGAAATTGTTTTATTATTTTCAAGTTGAATGTTTAATGTGAGTTTTTTTTTGTATATTTTCTGTTGCATTTTCAGGTTCGGATTCGGTTTTCAAACGGGTTTGCATTTCAATAGATCGAATGAATTTATGGTTAAACAGGTATTTAAGTAGATTTGAGTAGTATGTGGGTATGTCTGAACGGATTCAGGAATGATTTGGGTATTATTGTTTTATTCTTTAACGAATTCAGGTACTTAAATTAACAATCATGTTTGGGTAATTGATTTTTAGCGGGTACGCGCCCTGCTGCCATCCCTACCCATGATGTGATGAACATAAACCCTGCTCTAGATTCAAAAAGGAGGAGAAGAAGAGCTTTTTCTCCATCATCAAAAGAACAAAAAAAAAAAAAAAAAAAAACAAATGTGAAGAATGGCAGCAATAGCTTCCATTTCCAAAAGCCTAACAAGGGTCCATGCTCGTACTGGGAAGCGTTGGGCTGTCGCTTCCTCTTCCTTGTTTTGTAGCTCAGCCGCTACCATCTCTGAAACTTCTTCTACTTCCTCTCCTCAACTAGCCAAGGGTCTGTATATGTGTATATTCATTTCTTTCTGGGTTGATCTTAAGTTTTGAAATTTTATTTTATTACTTTTATTTTATGCTGCTAGGTAATCTACAAGAAGAAGGTAGAGGAAAATGGTGGAAATGGTTTCTATTTGTACCTGGAGGTATCACTTTTGGCCTTGGAACTTGGCAGATTTTTAGAAGACAAGACAAGGTATTATTTCTTTCTTCTATTATCTTCTCCAAATAACAATAATTAGCTTCTTCAATAAATATATTTTTTTTAATTTCGACTTTGTTTATGTATGTTTAATCATTTTTATTGTTATTATTGTTGTTTAATTTGGATGATTTAGGAGGAATTGGATTGGAATAAATTTTGTCTCCAATTAATTTTAATTTGAATCCTAAACACATGATTCATTGAAATTATCTGATTTTGTTAACTTAGTCTCACCTTAGGACAAAGACAGCTATTGATGTAGCAATGAATGTGAGGACATTGGGCTAGAAGTTAATTTTTGTTACTCCACTTTATCTCATGTAGTAATAAAGTTTGAGAAAGGTTAAAGTATAAACAATTGTAGTTATGTCTACAAATTTTAGTCTGTAAAAAGCTTTTTTGAACAAGGACCAGAATATAGCATAATGGTTTCAATGATATGACTAAAAATTGATAGCCAAGAGATAGCAAAACTTATGAATCTATTCTGTGAACTTAAGCGCAAGTTGTGTGGAAATTTCTTTTGGTCTGTATTTTCAGGTGAATGACTGTTAATTAAATGATCTCATTGTCTGACGAAATTTGGAAATGCCATCACTTAAAATTTAATTCGAAGGTCTGCTATTTTCTTCGCTTTTTTAGTTAGTAGATGTAGTTTCTAACTCTTCATCGCATCATAATACATCGCACATATGTAAAGAACATCCTGATTGTGGCTAACACCCAGTTTTACGGGGAATAAAATTTTTTCTTACGTTTTTCTTTCTAAAACTTGACCATCTGTCCTTGAATGCTAATTGTGATTGTCTCATTCATAACACCAGATTTATATCTTATACCGTGAAATTGAAGTTGCATCCACAATCTGTTCTGTCTGATGTGGCTTGTAAAGTACAAGCACCTGTTTCCAGTTTTAATTGACTTGCTGATACAATTGAAAATGTATTTCCTCTGCAGGTCAAAATGCTTGAATATAGACAGAAGAGATTGGAAATGGTACCAATGAAATTTAATGACATAACTCCATCAAGTGAACAATTGGATACTTTGGAGTTCAGGAGGGTGGCATGCAAAGGTGTTTTTGATGAGAAGAGGTCAATCTATGTTGGTCCACGTTCTAGAAGCATATCTGGGGTGACTGAAAATGGCTACTATGTCATTACACCCCTGTTGCCAATCCCCAATGACCCCAAGAGGTAAGCATGCTGGGATTTTTGTGGTTGTAGGGTAAGTTAGGTCAATATTTCAACAGTGACTTAAGCAACTTGCTATAATTATGGGGTTCTCTGATTTGTCGCTTAGTCATAAGTAATCATGATTTCTCATTCTGCATTCTTCAAGAAATTGTAAAATTATCAAATTTCAATATGCACATGCATTGACATGTATTTCTATTGAGATTCTGTAAAACTAGTATAGTCAAATTTGCAAATATGGATCTTTCCAATGCATAAGATGCTCAAACTTCTTGCTCAAGACAATTACAGATTAGCACAACAAATTATCAATTCACAAAGCCAAAATTTTCTCAGTTTTTTCTATTCAAAATTGGTTTCTTTCCACAATAGCCCATGCTGTACAAAGGCTGCAATTAACATGAAACATCATTAATGAAGAGAGTTCTATTTACTACTGCTCTTCAATCTAACTGGTCAAGTCGTTTCCCTTTTTTTTTTTTATGATGCCTTGTATAATTTCACGATTCAATATCTTATGAACTGCCATATCTTCTGAGTTTGGCTCTTTCATGCAACTAAATTTAGTGTTTTTGTATTTGTAGCCTTTGTTTGGATGAGAGAAAATAAGTGAGGAAAAAAATATACATGGAGAAAAATTAATTTGGAATCTGATTTGCCTCTGTTTAGGAAGTGGGAGGAAAATAGTGCAATACGGAAAATAAGTATTATTTTCGTTTCATATCTATTCTTCTCAATTTGAAGAGAAAATAAAGAAAAAATGGATGATAAAGGAAAATAAGTTCCTCTCCCTCTTATCGAAACAAAAGAAAGGAAAATAAATTGCATTTTAGAGTTTCTTTCCCTCCTTATTTGATTTCTTCTATTGTCTTTCCTTTCTCTTTTGTTATCTAGACAGAGTATTAATATTTTGAAGGAAGAGTGTCCTACTGTTTCAATTGGATATTTTTTTTAGTTAAACTTCTGTTCATCTATGCCACTGATAATTAAATTGGACAACATAAATTCAAATAATCTGGTGATAAATTTTGCAAATTTTCAAAATTACAGCTAAAAGAGACCAAGATGATTATGATATCTCTATTTACACATTCAACTCTCATTTTTCATAAATGAATTCCACAAAATTTTATGTAATTGAATTAATTAAAAAGTTTTGGATCAAAATACCCATTCTTTATCTCACTTCTCTTCTCTCTATCTTACTTTCTCACTCTCTCACATCCTCCTCTTCCTCTCTCCTCATTTTGTTCTCTCTCCTCATCCCTCTCTCTTTCTCTTTTCTATCTCTCTATCCTTCTCCCTTTCTCTCTATGTATATCTATCTTCCTCTCTCCCTATCCTTTTAAGGGTATTTTAAATAATTATAACTAATTGAATTCTAGATTTATTCCTACACAAATTATGTTGAGTTAAATTGATTTCACCTTTTAAGTTTATCATAAAAAAATATAGAAATTCAGTTGCAAATGAACTAGAATTCATTTATACTATAGATTTATTTATACCATATACGGAGGCTTAAATTCAATAATGATAGTATTGTGCTTCATCTACAGTTAATAAATATTAGATAGTCTTCTTTCAGTGTGCGTTCACCAATTTTGGTTAACAGAGGATGGGTCCCTCGTATTTGGAAGGAAAGATCCTTAGAAATTTCACAAGATTTTGAACAACCTTCAGATATTAAATCCTCATCCGTCCAAGAGGGTAAACGAATTTTATGGTGGCAATTTTGGTCCAAGAAGCAAAAGGTTACTGAGGTATCTGTTCTATTTAATTGATTCATGGTTGTTTCGTGCACCTTGGAAGATACATTGTTTGATTCTTGCTGCAACTTTGCAGGATCAAGTCCCATCTGTCACACCTGTAGAAGTTGTTGGAGTGGTTCGAGGGAGTGAGAAGCCTAGCATTTTTGTTCCACAAAATGATCCTAGCTCTGGTCAGTGGTTTTATGTTGATGTTCCTGCAATTGCCCGTTCTTGTGAGCTTCCTGAGAGTACTATCTATATAGAAGACATCAATGAAAATGTTAATTCAGCATGCCCATATCCTGTTCCCAAGGATGTCAGTACCTTGATACGCAGTTCAGTTATGCCTCAAGACCATCTAAATTATACATTGACATGGTATGTTGGTTCTGTTTCTTGATATTGGTATTTGAGTATCTGCAGTTCCTTTGTTGGCAGCTGCTTTATATTATCGTATTGGGGAAATTCTTGCCTACACCAAGTGTAAACTTGCCTCATATACTCAATGGATATATCCTATTTAAAAAAATTTTTTTTTATTGAAATGGCTCTTTTGTCCATTTTTCCTTTGAAAAGACACTTGTACCTGCTTTTTCCACGTGTTATTATCACATTAGCTGGGTGTATGCTACCGGTGTAAGCAAGTCTTTTGCATTCTAAATTCCCTTTCGCCTTTAGTGAAGCAGCATGCTTTAACCTTTATTGAGTGGCTAATCTGCGATGCTTTGTTTTAAAAGTTTCCTAGGATGATAATACCTTGTACCGTGTAGTGGATCCTTGAGTGTAAACGTAGACATTGGAGTGCTGTTGTTTCTGATTATTATTTTAAACTTTTCAACCCTCTAAATGTAGGACAACATTTTTGTATGCCATCGGCAAATTTGAGGAATAAAACTTAAGTTGAAAGATTCAGGTGTTTTTGGAAGTTACTACAGTTCCTTCTGATGATAATTATTGTATTTTGAGCAGGTATTCTCTATCTGCTGCTGTTACATTTATGGCTTTCAAAAGACTAAGGCAAAAAAGAAGCCGGAGATAGCAGGTTGGTGGATGTACATTTGTGTGAACTTTCCTATCCTGAATTTTTCGCCAGGTTGCTGCTCAATACAATTATTTTTTCAACTGACTGAAGTATCTTTTATTGGGTAATATATTGCAGAAATTTACAATACTGCTGGCATATGATGATCAGAGAATTAAATCCCTGAATTTTTTTGGTGAAAGCTGCATTCAGCTGGGTTTTTACTTGTCTTTTTGTCCATATGAGAATGAATAATGTACTACAAGACCGGAGGTTATAAAAGAATTTGAATGCTATCCTTTCCAGATGAGATTTAAGGTCACATTATGTATTGTTATTGATGAAAGGTTTAACTGGGTAACGTCCTTCTGTTCTGAAAAACAAAAAATTTTTTTTAAAAAAAAATTGGCACTTTTATCTTTTGGTGTAAGTTCAAATGATAAATTGTAAAAAAAAATTTATTTTTAGGCAAATTGTATATTGTGCACAAGTTTAAATGCCAAATTAAGCCTTAATACGTTCTAGCTAGTAAGGATTATATTGTTAATTGGACAGCCAAAACAAATTTTATTACTTATTTAAATAAAATGATATTTAACTAACTAAAAAAATGATATTTCATAGGTGACAGTTTGTTTTTTGTAACTTGTAATTGCCACATAAGCACCACACACAATTTAGCAAATTACTTGTGTTCTTTTGCGGTATACAAATTACTTATGTTCTACGCAAAAACAGTATCTTAAAGTTCTAATAAGACAACGGAAGCCATTAATGCTACTAAGACAACAATATCAAAATGCCTTTACATTGGTGGAAGCAGCATTTTTCACATGCAAACTATGCAAAGGCATGAAATTAAACTGCATATCTGTGTAAAATAAATATGATGCACTAATTCTATGCTGCTTCTGATGTCCAGAAAAGCAAAAGTGTACCAAAAAAGTTATCTACAAAGATTCCAATAAAGGAACAAATCCATGTGATAAAAAAAAAATGTTGGCCCCCACTTTATACCTAGGTTCGTCCCTGTATCTATTCAATAGATAAATGTGAAAAAAATGGTGAATAATGAAATTTAGAATATTCTAAAAATCACTATAGTAATATTCAATTAGACAATTAAATTTTATTGGTTGATTAATATAATTTATAAAAATTATTTTTAAAATAAAAATATATATGATGATGAGGGATTTAAAAATTTTTTATATTATACCTTGCCTTTTGGCGTCTGCACCGTCTTGCTTTTTGCATGAGAGTGGTGTTGGAGGAAAGAACTTTAAACCACTTAAAAGTGATGTACTGCTACAGTTTAAAAAAAAAAAAATAGAGAAAGCTAACAAATAAATCTTAGAAGAATTTTATCAAATAACAGATACGCAAAGGAAGACACTGTGATTGCTGCTGAATTTTGGGTGCCATTATTAAGCTTAAATCAGCCTTTATATAGGCTTAACAAAACAATAACCAAATCAAAAAAATCTGGTACTATCTCAACTAATTCAGAAAATAATGAAAACAACAAACGTGCTAAATACTAAGTCAATAACAGAAAATAAATAAAAATAATTTTGAATCCGTTATTCAATACTTTCCCTTGATTCAAAATTGCAAACTCCAAGCTTATCTCTGAAGTAGACATGCTTGTCACGCGGCAAAGATTTTGTAAAAGTATTAGTTACTTGTTCATTTGTATTGAATACTCCAACTTGATAAAACCATCTGCAACAAGTTTTCGAATGAAATGAACTCAAATCTCAATATACTTCGTTCTCCCATGATAAGCTGGATTCTTAAACATGGCAATTGTTGCTTTGTTGTCGCAATAAATTTTAGTAGTTGCATTTTGCCCTTGACAAAGGTCCGCTAAAAAGTCTTCTTAACCATATTCCTTGACATGCTGATGATGTAGCAGCTGCATATTCAGCTTTTGATGAGGATAAAGTTGTTGTAGGCTGTTTCTTTGAACTCTAGGAAATAGCAGCTGAGCCAAGATTAAACACATAACCCGAAGTGCTCCTTCTATCCTCCAAGCATCTAGCACAATTATGGTCATTGAAACCAACTAGGCTCAAATCCAAGACCTTTGAATACCACAAACCAAAATCAATAGTTCCAGCTACATAACGTCGAACCTATTTTGCAGCTCCAAGATGATGCTTTGACGGATTATGCATAAACTTGAAAATGACTCCAATAGAAAAGGCTATATCTGGCCTTGTATGAGTTAAATAAATTAACTCGCCAACCAAGCTTTTGAATTAGCTTGCATTAGTTTGATCAGTTCCATCATCAGCCTGCAACTTCTCATTTAAATTCGTTAAAGTAGCTACAAATTTGCAATTATACATATTGAATTTTTTTAATAAATCAGTTGCATATTTCTTTTGTGACACAAAAATTCTATCTTCAACCTGCTTCAACTCCAAACCAAGAAAATAATGCAACAGTCCCAAGTCTGACATCTCAAACTTTTTCTTCATACATATTTTAAAATAATTAATCAGAGAAGAAGAGGAACTCATATAGATCATGTCATCGACATAAAAGCAAACAATGAGAAACTCATTTTTACCTTTTTTTTTGAAGTAAAGAGTAGGTTCATTTTTACTTTTCTCAAAGCCATAATCAAGAAAGTATGAGTCAATTTTATTGTACCATGCTCGTGGAGCCTGCTTTAAGCCATAGAGCGTCTTTTTTAGCTTTTAGACTTGCTCCTCCTTCCCACAAACAATAAAACCTTCGGGTTGGGATACGTACACTTCCTCTTCTAGCTCTCCGTTTAGAAACGCAGACTTGACATCAAATTGGTAGATGGGCCATTTCAACTGAGTAGCCAAGGCAATCAAAATTCTCACCTTCTCAAATCAAGCAATGGGAGAAAAAGTGTCTTCATAATCTATACCTTTTTGCTATGCATATCCCTTCACCACTAGTCGTGCCTTGTGCTTCTGTATGTTGCCATCTACTAGAAATTTTATTTTAAACACCCATTTCACTCCAATGGCATGCTTTTTATTAGGTAGATCCACCAATTCTCATGTTTTATTCCTTAATTCGAATTGCTTCAATTTCTTCGCTCATTGCACGACGCCATTCTTCTTTCTTTATTGCTTCTTGAAATGTCGTTGGATTAGCAACAAATAAGGCTTGTGTAGTAGAGTAAATTTCTTCCAATGACCTGAATTTTCTTGGATGAGTTTCATCGTCAGAAGAGCTTTTGCTGCTAGAATTTGAGGAAGCAATATTTGGTGAAGAGGGAGAGGAACAATTAGAAGTACTTGGAGTTGTTGGTTGTTGTTCAGGAACTAGAGAACCATTTAAAACTAAAATCTAAATCTGATCTGATTTGTTATCCCAAACCCAACTTGCTTTTTCATCAAAAACCGCATTCCGGTTGATAATTGTCTTGCCACTTAATAGGTTATATAGCCTATATGCCTTTGATTAAGAGTAATATCCAATAAGATACATTTCATCAATTTTTCATCAAGTTTATTGCGATTATGTGAATCAATCAAGGAATAGGCTATGCAACCAAATATTTTTAAGTGGCTTACCCACGGTCTCCTACCGCACCATGCTTCATATGGTGTTCAGTTAAGCACCGCTTTTGTCAGGGATAAATTCAATAAATAAACAGCAATAGCTCACATTCAGCCCAATACTCGTCTGGCAATCCCTTAGCTTTCAGCAAGCTTCTGGCCATTTCAACCACCATTCAATTCTTACGTTCAGCAACTCCGTTTTGCTCTAGTGTATAAGGTGCTGTCAGCTCTCTATGAATACCTTGCTCATCACAAAGTTTATTGAATTCATTTGATAGAAATTCTCCTCCCCGATCATTTCGCAAAGTTTTAATGCTTCTTCCACTTTGCTTCTCAACAAATGCCATAAATTTCTTGAAGGTTTGAAATGCTTCAGATTTGGATTGGAGGAAGAAAACCCAACTCATGTGGCTGTAGTCATCTGTAAATAGCAAAAAATAGCGACTTGTACCCAAAGATGGTGTTTTCATAGGGTTGCATAAGTCAGCATGTACAAGTTCAAGACACTTAGATGCTCTAAAAGACTTCCCCACAAGAAATGACTTTTTACATTCCTCATACACACCCTTCACACAAGTCTAAAGACTCAATTCTAGGCAATCCAAAAACCATTTCCTTTTGACTCAATAAATTCAGACCCTTTACATTCAAATGCCTATATCGCAAATGCCATAATTTCGACTCACTATTCTCTTTGACAATAAGAGCATAATTTTTTACATTAAAAATTTCAAGTGGAAAAAGCTTATTCGATGCCATACTAATATCAACAATGACCTGATCTTATTTTTTTTATCTCTAATCACACATTATCCATCATCAAATGTGATAGAGTATCTAGTAGTCAGAAGCTGCCTAATACTTAATAAATTTTGAGACAAAGAGGGAATAAAATAAACATTGTAAAGGAGTTTTATGTTACCATCATCATTGTTAATTGCCACCGTGCCCTTGCCTTCTACTTGCATCTGTTTGTCATTACCGAGTCTTTCTATCACCTTGTATGACTCATCTAGCTCCTTGAACAATGATTTTATTCTAATCATGTGATTGGAACATCTGCTGTTGAGAAACTAGATGTTACTTGAAGCTTTTATGTCTTCTGAATAGGCCAGGAATAGCTTTATCTCCTCTTCATCTTGAGCATAATTGGCTTGCTTTTCCCTTGTCTAGCAATCTACTTCTACATGCCAATATTCCTTGCAGTTCCAACATTGAATGTTGCTCTTATTTTTTTGTCTGTCGAATATTTATTCTTATTCACTTTGTTGATCAGCTCTTCCTCTTCCTCTACCACCTCTGCCACGGTAACGTCTTCTACCATGCCATCTACTTGTTGCATTTCTTAAATTACCTTCCTTGCTTCCTAAAGGAGTCCCTTATCACTTGAAATGTTTTTTCTTCATTTTTCTCATTTTTTCGGTTAAGTCTGGCTTCATGAGATTGCAAGGATCCCATCAACTCGTCAAATGAGTAAGTAGCCAAATCTTTGGACTCTTCAATTATTGCAACAACATGATCAAACCTTGGAGTCAAACTTCTTAATACTTCTCAATAATGGTCTGATTAGAAATCTTTTCTCCATAGGTCCCCATTTGGTTTACAATGGTTGCCACTCTTGAAAGAAAGTCTTGCACGGATTCACTATTTTTCATCTCCAGCAATGCAAATTCATGACGAAGAGATTGGAGCTTCACTAATTGCTTTTGATGAGCCCTGAAATGTTGTTTGCAATGTTGTCCAAGCTTACACAATGATTTTTAATTTTAACTTAAGCATTCAAAAATTAAAAATCATATCATAATTATATAAAGGAAACAATAGAGATATATGTTTGTAAAAAATGATAAAGTCTGAATGTGTAGGCATTAGACTTCACTACAAAAAATGTGTTAGTGTTCATTCAAAAATGGGTGCATATGTTTTATTCATCCATATAAATCCAAACAATATAAAATATGGGCAATTTAATATACATTACACATATGTCTTTGTTTCTTCTAAAAATTTTTACTCATAATTCGATTTTTTTCGATTTTGAGTTATTAATTAACTTTATTGGATGAAGAGAGGATGACATATAATTGGAAGTAAAGAAGTTGTAGTTAATACAATTATGAGGGTAAATTATGAAAAAATTTATTTTTCTTAATTCCTGCGCTTAACTACTTTTTTCCAAATAAATGAAATGGAGAGAATATCAATTTTAAATTATAATGATAATTCTTAAATCCAGAGAATTAAATTCAAAACATTTATGCTATATTCGAAAAGAGGGAGAAAGTAAAATAAGGGTGTAAAATTACACTATTCAGCCTTTGTTTGGATGGATGCAAAATATGCGAGGATATAAAATAAGGGGTGAAAATGCATTAAACTTTTCAAATTACCTTGTTTGGTTTGGTGAAAATATTAAGAAGGACATAAAAAATGGAGAGAAAATAAGAAATAATTGGTGAAAAGTTACTATTCATATATAATAATAATAATAATAAAATTATTTTACATCCTTATTCTACACCAATCCAAACAACGAGTGCAAAATAAGAAAGTAAAATGAATAATCTAATTTTATATCCTTATTTTACTTTTTCCTCTTTCCAAACATAGTATCACTTTCCTCCTTAAAATGAAGCGAAATTAGACTAGTAAAAGTGTAAAATAAATTTATTATACATCTTTCTTGATATTTTCACCCAAACTAAATGAGGGATTTTGGAAATCCCAATGTATTTATTTTACATATTTCCTTATTTTATTTTCATCCAAACGACTTAATGAAGAAGGTAGGAGGTTGAAGAATTATAATCATGATTATTAAAGATAACAAATTAAAATATTTAAAAGAAATAGGAAGGTTAACAACAATTATGAAACATGATTATTAAATGTGAAAAATGAAAATTAAATTTAAAACGTCTAACAAAATAGGAAGGTTAACAACAATTAAGAAAAGAGAATGATTAAATTTCAAATATTAAGTGTTTCAATTTTTTGGAAAAAGCGCATTTTAGCGACCGACACAACTTTATTGCTATTTAGCGATAGGTCATTGATCTCCTCCAATGAAAATCGATCATTAGAAAAATAAATGAGGCAATAATTTGGTGATCGATAAGACGCCAATAGCGACTGATTAGTAGTTAGTCTCTAAATTTGGTACCAAATTGTAGAACAAAAAGTATGAACCGTGTAGCAATGTCTTAGCGACATATTTAGCAGTTGATCGCTAAGTTTTAGTGATAAATATTAGCAGATTTTTGATTTGCGACTGAATCAACGATCCATGTTATTTGTTCCATAAAAATTAAACTTAGCAATCAATTTCGTCCATAGTTAATTTTTAGGGCTTTTTAATCACTCTTTCTCCCTCAGGCGAACACTCTCTCACTCTGTCCGCCTGTGGCTGTGGCTGTGGCTGTGGCCATTCCTCCGCTAGAATCCACTAGCTCGGTCAAGCCCGGGTGCAACACGGACTCATATAGATAGATATATTCTCTGGTTTTGATTTATTTTTTATTTTTTATTTTTTATATTATGTGCAGTTCTATGTTTGCTCTACATTCACGTGGGTTACATAACTCTTTATTTTATGGTTTTTTTATTATTGGTTACCAAAATGTAGTTAAATATAAAATATCCATAAATTATAGTTAATTCAAGGAAGTAAATGCATTTGTGCTGCTTTTCAAAAATCATAAACATGTAAAAAGTTTACTTAAATTTTGGATAATGGAAAATGTTAATATATTTAGAAGTTTTAAGTTTTATTTCCAATTTAATTAACTTGATTGATTAGTGGGGTTACTTTTTTTCTTATTTTTTAACTTTAATTTTAATTTGGTCTGCCACTCCTATTTTCTATTTTTTACTATCTCTTTCACTCCATCTTCCTTTACTTTTAATCTTTTTATACTTTGATAAACTTAGATCTGTCTTTTTTATTTTATTTTTGTTAATTGTCTTTATATTTAGAGCTTTTTATCCCTTCTTTGTGCGGTTTCATAAATAAAATAAACTATGATATTTGATTTTATTTGGTTGGAGACTTTAAATATTGATTTATAGGTATGGATCTTCGATCAATGGAACCTGATAGTGCATATGTTTCTCCATTAATACTATTGACACATAGCGGCGAAAACTCATCTGCATTCGTCATATGTTGTAAATTATTGAAAAAGTAATTTAGTTATAGAAGATACAAATAAATTATTATTTTGACGTCCAAATTAATTAACGAACTAATTACTATTATGAAAATTTATATTTTTTTTATCAAGATTAACTCTAAGTGGAAAATTTTTAATATTATATTTTTTAATTTTGATTTTATTATTCAAAAATATATGAATTCTTTATTTCGTTAAAAGATTAACGAATTTTATTAGCTACTAATAATTTAATTATGATCTATTTACATTTATAATTCTTGATATTATTATTAACAATGAATTACAATAAAAAAAAGAAAACATTATGGCATTGGTGCTAACCTTGAATAAATATGCATAAAACTTGAAATTCTTGTTCAAAAAAATTTAAAAAAAATATGCATATAGGCCCGCGTTAAGGTGAAAGTTTTGATTTTTTTTTCTATACTATATATAAAAGTTAGAATAAGGGGGAATAATAGGATTTTCATAGCATCCTTAATGAAATTTAAGATATTTTAAAATAATCTTAATTATAGTCAATTAGAAAATTATATTTTATTATTAATATATTTACAAAATTATTTTTAAACTAATGATGTCTTCTCACTTATATGAGCAGCGAGAGGTTTCAAGTTCGAATCTTTTTGACCACGAGTGTTTTCATCAATTTAGTGAGTGAAAGACTATTTCTTGTTGATAGTTTATAGTATTATTTTAGCCCATTAGGTCTCATAATGAATTAAAGAAAATTATTTTTTAAATAAATACATATAAATAATTAAGCAATTAAAAATTTAAATTTTATCTTTGTTAAATTTATTTTTTAATAAATATATATAATAATGACATATTTAAAAATATTTTTATATTTTAGTTATTAAATATTTAATTCTTTTAGGATATAGATAAAAAAGAAAAGAAATATGTTCTTTTATTAATATTTTTTTTATGTTTGTATGATTTGATTAGACGTATTTTTTAAATATAATATATATAATTTTTTATTTAGGAGAGATAAAAAAAAAGAAGAAAAAAGACTATTAATTTTATTAATATTTTTTTATATTCATAAGATTTGATTGGATATATTTTTTTAAAAGTAAATTTTTTTAAATAGAATTTATATAATTAAACCTCATATCATAAACAGTTGAAAATTTTAATTTAAAAATATATATAATATTTTATTGATATATTTATATATCTATATATATTGAAACATTTTTTTATTTGAAAGAGTTTTATTTTTAATAATAATTTTTTTTTGTTACTGAATAATTTGTAACTACTATCATTTTAATTTTATAAGAAAGTTAAATCCCCTCGACGATAAATATACGATCTATTTATGATTAAACATTTTAAGTTTTATTGATATTTTTTCTTTTATATCCTAAATTTTTTTTTATTTTAAAGAAAATGTTGTTTAGGAAACTGAAAAAAAAAACTAAAACCATATAATTCTATTTGGGTCAATTTTTGAGATTTCAAGAATTTATTTGCATGTGTATATATTTCACTAGGTAAATAATACTGCTATTATAGCTAAAGTGACTTTTATTATTAATTCAAATTATCATCTTTTTCTTTTCTTTTACCTAACAGTAAAAATTAATTTATTATTATTTTTCATTATAGTTATACATAAATATTAATTTTGAGTTAAAGGTAAAGATTAAAGATTGAATAATGACTTAATTTTCTTTTTAAGCACTTATTATAATTTTAAATTTTTATTTATAAATTAGGGACTAAATGATTAGGTCTAGAGATTGAGTTGAATTAGTAAAACAAACACAAGGGAAACAAAAAAAATACTTGTATTACATCTATACTATATATAAAAATAAAAATGAAGGGGAATAATGAGATTACCTATACTAACCTTAGTGAAATTTTAGAAATCTTAAAATAGCTTTAGTCGTAGTTAACTCGAAAATTACATTTTATATTAACGGGATTTGGATAAATGGTTTGATACTTTTTTTTCCTTTCAATGAAGTCGAGGGTTAAACTTTTATGAATGAAGCGAATACTCACTGAGGGCACTTTATTCCTTCTTGGGCTAACCTGTGCAAGTAGAATTTAATTTTATCCCAATAGACTTGGGATACCAGTAGTTAAGAAAAAGAAGAATTATAATTTTATTCCTTGATTTAATATAATTTTTAAAAATTATTTTTATAGATAATACAAAAAGAAAAGTATACTCTTTTTTAAAATTGAGAGTTTATAAGACGAGAATAAGACATTTTTTATGTAATTTTTTTATTAATTAATTAACTAATTTATTTATTTTAAATTTATGACTTATAAAAATAGAGAAATAAAATTTGATAATAACATTATTTGCTTTTTAATTTTCATCTATTAACTTGGCTATATTTTTTTTTTTTTTTTTTGTCTATCAACATCAAATTTCATTAAATTACAACATTTTCAGTTAAAAAAGGGGTTTGTTTCTTATTATATGTTGAGTTCTGAAAAGAGTTCTATTTTTAATAATATTTTTATTTTTTTTTTCATTATTGAATTAATTTGTAACAATTATCATTTTAATTTAGTCTCTTGCAATAAATAGATGACCTCTTGATAATTAAATATTTTTAATATTTTAAATATATTTGACTCAAAAGAAAATAGTGTTTATAAAGCTGAAAAAAAAAAAAAACTAGAACTATATATTTTTATTTTGGGTCACTTTTTGAGATTTCAAGAACTTATGTGTATATATATGTATTCATTTCTCTAATACACTGAGTGAGCAATACTATCATTATCACAAAATTAATTATCATCATCAATTCAGATCATTTACTTATTTTTTTCTTTACCTATCAGTAAAAAAAATTATTATTATTTTTCATTATAGTTATATGTAGATATTGATTTAAGTTAAAGAGCAGGATGTTAGATATTAAATAATAACTTAATTTTCTTTTTAGGACCTATTAAAGTTTTAAAAATTTACATTTATAAATTAGGAACAGAAGAATTAAGTATAGGGATTGAGTTGAATTTTGTTTTGAAACTACTTTGTTATAAAAAAATTAAATTAAATATAATTGTAACATTATGAGTAACTTACACGATAAAATTCAATACAAATTAAGTAATTGTATTTATTTTGATATAATAAAAATTTATACTTTAATATTATATAGATAAAAAATTAAAAGAGTATTTAAATATGCTATTTTTTTTAAATATACTTAGGTTTTGTTTGACAGCACTTTATGGAGTAGTATTTAGTATTTTGATTAGATTGAAATACTATCTTAATTAATTATAAGGTTCAGTAATACAATATCTATCATAGTGTTTGGAGTTTGAAATAATATTTAGCGTTTGATAATTTTTTTTTCGATACCTATACTCATCACTTATGTCTATCTTGTTCCTCGCTTTTATATATTTTTATCATTTTATATTAAATAACCAATCAAATAATTATTTATTTTAAATATTTTTATTTTAAATCATTATATAATCGTTAGCCACTAATTACTAATATTTAACAACTAATCACTAAGAAAATAGTTGATAGTTATTAAAACAGTTAAATTTATTGAGAGACCCTTAGTCGAGTTATGGTGTCATTGATTATTGTTACTTGCGTTGGTGAAATTAAATTTTTTACTTATTTTTTATTTTCAAATATATATGAATTTAGATTTAAACGGCATGTATTATAATATTACTTTTGGTAAATGGAAGGTTTTAATGAGAGTTTATGATTATATATAGATATTATAAACGTGTTTTTGCATATTGTCTACTTTTATCGTAGGTATACATATTTTAATTTTCTAAATTCTCCATTATTTTTATATATTAATTTTCTATTTAATTGCATGAATTTAATTATTTATAATTGTTGTAAATACTCATTGTTAAGCCAAAATTTGTTTATTTTAATATTTATCCTTTAAATTAAGATTCCTAATTAAATTATCATTCCTAATTGGTAAATAGTCCTAATTTAGGAACATAATAAAAAATTATTTATTATTTTTTAAAACTTCAAGAAAAATATATAGAATTAAAACATTACAATTTTTAATTAGAATGGAGTTTTTCATTTGCTAGCAACCTACTGTTTTTTTTTTTTTTTTTTTTTTTTTTTTTTTTTTGTTTTGTTTTGTTTAAGGGAAGCAGCCTATGGTTAAATGTCACGACCCAAAATTGTGAGCCGGACCGGCACTAGGACCTAAATAAGCTTAAGGCACCCGAGGCCCGTAGTAAGTCTAAACTATAAAAAAATCTATTTCTATTATCATTTGATTAAGGGAATAGTAAGCTCATATTATGACATTATTCATGCAATAATCAGAATTAACATATCTGATCCAACCTTATTATTAAATGCTGTTCACAGCTCAAGCCCATATCCGTTTAATAAAAATACGTTTTCATGTAAATATTTATTTGTCATAATATGATCAAACTATTCCTATCATATAGTCTCCAAATATTAAAAGAAAACACTCCACAATTTATTTATTATCATATAATAATTCCTTTTACATAACCAAATATTATTTAAACATTCTAACTGCGGAGTTAAAATAAAATATGCGAAAAATCACAAATATTAACAGATAATTCATACTAACATGTTCGAATCGCTGCGGAGAAGGAAGTAGAGTCTTATAAACCAACGGTACTTTTATTTCTTGAAAAATGTTTATGGAAGGGGGGTGAGTTTCATTAAACTCAGTAAATAATAATAAATAATGCAAACTCACACATTCAAGCAGTATGTTTTCACAATATAATAAATGGGCATACTTCACAAGCATGTGTCATATATCAGCATATTCAAATAAATCACATTCAAATATTTACAACATGTGAAAATTAGTCAGTGAAGTCACAAATCCACCTATTGACCCCGACCAATTTCATAATAATAATATATATATAACAGAGAGCTGATCCCCCATACCTGGCCCACTGACCATAGTAACACACGTCGTCCTAATTTCCACCCAGATACAAAGCACATTATTTCATATCACAATTATTCACAAATATATTCAATACAATAAATGCAGCATATGAATGTCATCAAGGGCGAAAATTGTATAAATTTATAGAACAGAAATATTATATATCAAAGACTAAGATTATAGAATTAGAATATTATATTTGAAAAATGGAAGATATCAATATAGTAATAGAAATAGGAAATGATTCATGATTATTTAAATAATATAAAAAATATATGGTATGCATGTATGCAGGATGGTGTGCACCATTTATTATTACTTACCATTTATTAAAAAACACTTAGGTCTGTCATGGGTTCTGATTTGGAAGAGCAGTAGAGGAACTTGGTCGATCTAAGAAACACGTATAATAAGAAAAATATAATCAGATAATAACTTCCTTAATTAAGAATATTAATTTAATAAACCTATCTGTTTATTTTATTTTTTTCTGATTAAATTTCTATTAATTCACGATATAACCTTACTATTTACCAGCAATTAATTTATTCACTTATTTTGTATCTAGTCTAGATATCAATTTCATTTATTTCACTACAAAATATATTTATAATCTAACTTATAATTTAACACCAACAATAATAATAATTGATTAGCAATTTTACCAAGTATTTATTTTTAATCGGAATTACCTTAAACTTAATATTTCATATAATAATAATACCTATTTCACCAAATACTCAAATTATCATCCGAATAATTTAATTATATAAAAACATTTAATAATAACCATTTAATCTTTGCGCTAAAGATCATTGACCTTTGTAATAATTTATTTATTACCATCTAAGATTTAATCATCAATTATTTAACGTCCTCACATAATATATCAAAATCTTTAATTAATCAAAATCTCAAATTATCACCATTAACAATATTCTAATATAATATATTTAATCTTAGCAATAAAACTTCACCTTTCAATAATAATTCATTTAATCAACCAATTAATTAATTCTACTCTTTAATATACTCCATTTATTAAAATTCTTTCAAATATATCTATTAATCCTTAATAAAGGAATTTTCATAATCTTAAAATCTTAACACTAACTAATTAATTTACTAAACCTCAAAATCAATTAAAATCCTACAATTACTCTTTAATTTTCCAAATCATCAATTAATTTATTTTATCTAATTTCTCCAATTAATCAACAATTTTATAATTAATTAATTAATCAAAAATACTGAAATTAACTAATAACCCAACAATCAATAATTTACTAAAATTCTAACTATATACCTTCCAAATATAATTAAATCAACCAAATAATAATTTAAAGTAATTAACTACTATAATTACTCAATTTAACTAATTAATTAGCACTATCATCCCTAAAAATAATTAAAATCCACCAATAATATAAAATTAACAAATAATTCATCGACCACCTAATTAATAAAACTAATCAATCAAAATACCAAAATTACTAATTAATATCCTAAAATCAATTTAACCTCCTTAATTAACATAATTCCAATTAAAATTAATAAATCTCAACCTATAACTAAATAATCAATTAACTACCATAATTCTATCAATATATCACAAAATCAACTAAATAATAAATC
>CANUEP010133559.1:0-29162 GCA_947857235.1 Jatropha podagrica | reverse complement strand
TGAGGGAAAATGAGAGAAGAAGAAGAAGAAAAGAAAGGTGGTGTGGAGATGGAGGAAGAAGAAAGAGAAGAATTGCTTTTGAGTTGAAAAGTCAAATTTGGCTTCTTAAGTTTATGCCAAATGAATGGCTATGATCAAATCTTAAGTAATCTCATCCAATGGCTCTAAATATTCCTCAAATAATTTACTTCCAAAAATTATTTAACTTCACAAATTAATTAAATTAATCACACAAAAATAATCTCTCATTTATTCCTTAATATCCGATACTAAAAATAATATTCATAAGTTGCCGTAATTCTCCAAAAATATTCATAAAATATTTTATATCCACCTAAATCATGCAAACATGCTCCAAAAATATCAATTAGAATATTAGACACATGTAGTAATTTTTTCGGATCGAAATAATACCAAGTCCCGGACTAATGGTACTATTCACAGATAAATAAATCACTATTAACGACACCAAAAAATTAGAGTGTTACATAAGGTTCATAGTGTTTTCTATTTATTGATGCTTCAAGATATTAGTCTGATCCTTGTACGTTATGTTATTTGAATCAATTGAAATTAATTCAGAACTCACATGTAATAGTGAATCAATAACCGTCTAAAATAAAAAGATAATTTAAAAAGATTGAATGATTTTGAAATAAACAGATCACATTAGTAAAAGTAATTGAGAAAAGTTATTTAAAAGAATAGGCAACTTAGGAATGATATTGGAAGATTTCGAAAGAAATATATTTTATGATTCGAACTTGAGGACATCAGATTTTATGAAATTGGGATGTGATTTTGATATGAAAATTTTAAGGAGGACAATATGAATTTCGATTATGTGAAAGTAGAAATTATAAGGATAAATATCCTTTTTGATGAAAAGAAATACATGTAATGTATGAGATGTGAATGATATATGCTTGGAAATGGTTCACTTTAAAGATAAGAATGAATTCTTTAAATAATAATAGATGCCTTGTGGAGTGAGCATAATATGATTTTTATAAAGTATTCAGAAGGTCTGAGAATATAGTAAATAAAATAAAGTGATATATTATAAGGATTATTAATTGCTGCTTTGGTGAGAATTAAATTATTTGGATGCTTATGTATCAGATTTTGGAGCAAACATAATTATGGTATCCTGTGGTTGATTGTGAAATCAGTAGGAAAATTGATTTCCTTGAGATTATTTTGTTACAGATGTTTGAAGTAATTATGGAATCCTTAGATGTTATTCAAGATAGATGTAGTGATCATAACTATATATGATATTATATGAATTTAGAGAAATGAATGTTATTCTTGGAATTATATTAATGTTGATATTCGAGGTGTTTATTGAATTCTTAGATGATATACAGAATAAGAATGCAATAATTATAAGTAAATGTAAGTGTATGAGCATAAAGCAATGAAGTAATCATGGATATTATGCTATGGTGGTGTATGAATTGATGAATGACAGAGAATATGTAATAATGAATCAAATAGACGTTTAAATTATGATTTTTATATAATGACAATGATTTGTACTGGTAAGAAAGAGTATCGTTAAGTTAGTGATTTAGAATAAGAAATGAATAGGCTATGAGAAAGATTGAAGGAATATAAAGTGAAACAGTTAAAATAGGATTATCGTGATGTGTTATTGTATTTTTATTAAAAGAAATTGTTAGCCTTAAGATATATTAGTTGAATCTAATGATAGGAAGTGTTATGATATTATTAAAGGGTATGAATTCGAAGCAATATATATAAATTTAGTGGAGAATATATAGAAATGAATTTAAAAAATTATTAAGAGAGTGTGTTGATTAGTTTGAATTAAAAGATATTGGATTTGATATAATTGAAGTATAATCCTAGTATAGGAACGTTGGATGAAAATTTTATGATTTTGATTTCGTGATTATTAAAATTGTAAGGTAAATGCCCTTTTGATAAAATGGGAAAGATGCAATATATTTTACTGAAGTGAAAATTTTATGGTACGGATGATATATGTCTTGTAATTGTTATTTGATGATGAAGTGAATTCTGTAAATGGAAAACAATGAATACATTGTGGAGAAAAATATATGTTTTAATTCTATATTGATTATTTACGAGGTATATAGTATTGTGAATAAAATAAAATGTTATGGTTACAAAAGTATTAATTGTTGTTTGGTAAAAATAGATCATGTGAAATTTTTATTGTGCCAATTATTGGAGAAGCATGAAATTGGCATTATGTGTTGGATATAGAATAAACAAGAAAAGTTTAATTTTCTTAGAATTATATTATTTTGATGCTCGGAGTATTGATCGAATCTCTAGATCTTTTATAAGATGAATTGCAGTGATTATAAATGAAGGAATTAATAAATGATAAAGAGCATATAAAGATAAACTCCTTAGATAGTAAATTATGGTTATGGTGACATAAATGATTTGAAAGGAATTAAAGAGACAGTTGTCATTGCTTGGTGACATTTGAGGAATAAATTGAATTATGATTTCTATGAAATATTGATAATAGAGAGTGATAAGCATTAGAATATGGTTCGAGATTAAAATAAACTATGAAATTCAAAGATTATGTAGAGAATTATTGAAATTAAAAATTTTTCTTATGCATTATATGAGAATGATTGCAAAGTTGAAGTAATTACGAGTATTTAGTTAATTAATAGCAATTATTCAATTTTCAATATGTAATAGAAGTTTATAGATATTTCTTATAATGATTTATGTAAGAATTGTAGACCTATTTGTATAAATTTTGGAGAATTGAAATTGTTAGATATTGATTAGTTGAATTCGATGATCGTAGGTACTTTATGTAGTAAACCAAGTAAGATGTATGATGAGATTAAATACCAATTTGTTAAATAGGAAATGAAATTAAATAGAAAGGATTACGAGTATTGATTTAATTGAAATTTCGGGGACGAAATTTTTTTAAGGGGGTAAAATTGTAATATTTCGATTTTTTAAAAAAAAAATCCAAGAAAAATCACACAATGATTTTAATATAATTGTTGTTTATATTATGGGATCTTATTTGATTAGTTGGAAATTTAGATTTATTTAATTATTGTCCATTAAGAATTAATGGCAAATAATTATTAAAAATAGGGTAATGTAACATGGTTAGTGAATATTATATATATATAAAGAACTACAATGATTATTTAAATTTATGACAATTTATAATATTTTTTTTGGGATTTTAAATAAAATAATAATAATAATAATAATAAAATAGAGATGTGGATATTTATTTTGATTATAAAAAAAGAGAAAAAGAAGAAAAAAAAATTGAATGGACTAGATTATTATTAATTATTGTTGATGAATATTATTAGTGTTAATTGGTGATAAACATTATTACATGGGATTAGAGTAAGTAATAATAATAATAATAATAAAAACAAACAAAACACTCCCTATCTTCCCCAACTCTCTCTCCCTGACAGCTCTCCCTCACCCTCCTTAACACCAAACTGCCAGTTCCGGTGATGGACGACGATGGTCTGACACAGCATCGGCGAGAGCTCGTTGAGAGGATGTCACCAGTGGTCTTGGATTGCGAAATAGAGGTTGGCAACGATGGGATCGCAATGAGAAAGTTTGCAATACAGATCGAACACATTTCTGGTGATATCTCCCCATTCAGTCAGTTTCAAATGCTGAGGATGGTCCTAATCGACTCCTAGCCCTCTTTTGATTATTTCCCCTCTAATTATTCTCGCGATGGAACATCGAAATTCGAACCACCATGAACGACGGAGGAGCGGCTACTGTTGTGCTCGATTCAACAAGCTGGAGGCCTGATCTCGCACAAATGGCACAAGACATGGAATCTATGATGAAAATCGAGTAGATTGGTGGTATTCTTGCTGAATTCTAGGTGATTGCGATTTTTCGACCACCGTGCATGGTGGCTCTGACGGTGGTCTGGTGACCGGCGGCTGTCCGGCAAGACACCTAGGAGGTAGAACATGGCATTTTGTGCGCTGGACATGAATCCGAATCCCGATTTTGAATCGGTATACTTTAAATTTCAGTTAATAAATTTCAAAGCAATTGTGATTGAAATTTATTTGGCTGGATAATTTAAATTGGTTTGATTATAATTAAGTAATTAAATGAAATACAAAGTGAAATGAATAGCGAAATTAATTATGGGAATTGTTAATAATAAAATGATAAGAATTCGTAAGTTGAGAAAATATTAAATGGAGACAGTTGAATTATTAAGAAGCTAATCTAAGACCGAATAGATATTGGAAATGTGACTTAAGGATAAAGTAACCATTGAAAAGGTATTGAGAGATGAACATTTATAATTGTGAAATTTCTGAGAATAGCGGATGAGAAATAACTGGGGGTTGCCAGATGAATGAGTTGAATTATTGCTAAAAATTGTGTAATATGGATAGTTCTAATTACAATGAAATGCTACCTAAACTTTTATAGAAAAGGGAAATTGATTCAAAATTTAAGTTTATTACTATAAAATAACAAATTGTGTTGTTAAATTAGGAAGGAAATTGATAAAAGAATAAATTAGTTTAGCAAATAAAAAAATAATGAATTGTATTTGATTGAATTTAAAAGAGAATTGAAAATAGAATTTAAAATGAGTTTTAAGGAAAAACGGTGTAAAGAAAATTAAGGTTTTTATTTCAAAACTTTACTATATTTGTTTGGTAAAATAAATAGTTGTATATTTACATACACACCTGATTATAAATAAATAAATAAGTTAAACATCTATTTTAAATGGTATATTTACATACACACCTGAAAAAGAGGTTGCCAAATTTATTGAGAAATAAATTTTAGTTCTTAGATAAAATCAAATATAGCAAAGGATTTAAATAAGTATATGTTTATGTATATTATATATATATATGATATTAGTAAATGAAATAAATACTAGTTTTAATTGGAAATTTGAAGATTTATCGATTTGATTAAGAATATCAATTTATGAGATTTGATGAAATGAAATATAAATATAAACTAAAAGAAAATAAGAATAAATACGAATATAACATCAGTATAAAATTAAAACACGTAACTAAAATAAATTATATAAATTGTTTATAGGTTGGGATAAGCCACTTCTGTGGTTTAAAAGTCAGTAAATAAAGAGGAAAGGTTAAGAGAATTTTTCACTCAAGGTTAGTGCAATACTAACTTTTTATTTTGATTAAAATTAAATATATTTTTTTGTAGCTATATTTTATTAAGTGATTTATTTTATTGCAGGAGTTATTGAAATATTATTTCTATAAATTAAAAAAAAGAGAGATGTTATTTAATATAATATGATTTTCAAGTGATCCTTGTGTTCTGATTGAGAATTCTGTTTATATAAAAAGCAGAATGTGAGCCACTATTTATTTGTTGATTGGAGAGTGGCTGTGATTGAATGTTTTGAGCAATATTTGAAAATTGATATATGTCAATGTGATTTTATTTAAATATTTTGATATTGATTGGATATGAATATCATTATAAAAAGATATACGATTGATACTTTATGATATCTGTAAGTAGAATAAGGAATGAGCAAATTATATGTGAAATATTCTAAATATAAAAAAGGATAAGTTTTTGGGGTCTGTTATACTTAGTGTGAATCTATTGTATTATTTGATTTATTTTGTAAGACGAGCAAGCTCGGCTTCGATGCCATTCTAATATAATGTAAGATATGATCATATGCTAAGCTCTGGATGCTTTTTATTTGAGCGGACGCACTCTATCTGTTTCGTTAGGGTCTAGATGCCCCTATGATTTTTGTTGGCAAATAAATGCCATTATGTATCAATTTGGGCTCTAGATGCTTGTATGATTATTTATATAAGTTGGGCTCTGAATTGCCCTTCTGATTCTGTTGGCATATAAGGCCTCTCTGATTTTGTTTTTGAAATCTTATTTGCTTCATTTTCTCCTAAGTGTATTTAAGCCCCATATGAAAGAATTTGTTTTTAAGAAAATTAAGAAAATAAGTTATGTTATATGATTTTGATTTATTATATGTTTTTAATTTAAAAGAATATGTGATATTGGTGAGTAGCGAATTTATAATATATTAATTTGAATATTGGTTTTGTAATATTTGGAATATTCAGTTAAAGATAAATATTTAATATAATGATAAAAATGGTTATTAATGTTTTGTATATAAATGTTTATAATAAATAAAATCAAGATTTATGTTTCTAAAGTTATTATTTGATTAAATTATAAATAGCACCACTAAGTCTTATACTCAGTGCGATGAGTTTCTCTCACGCGTAGGTTGAGGATAATATAGATTGAAGTGATCCAGTTTTTCAACATTAGAGGAGAAGGATATTCTTCAGACATTTAAGTATATATTAAGAATTTGGCATGTAGTATAAATATTAATTATTGAGAGTGGAAGTAGTGGGTTGAGAATTGAAATTTAATGCTAAACTTATTTGGGTTATATTTTAATTAAGAGACTATTTTTATAATTCAAATTGATTAATTAAATCTTATTATTAGATGTTCCGTAGAGGAACTAATGATTTGAATTCAGATATTCTTTTGCAAATGTTGTCTAATAGTTATATGAGAAGAAATTTTATTCTAAAGGGATTTATTCTTTTTATTTGATTTTGTCATAAACTTATTTAATTGGATTATAAAGTTATTAAGTTATTTTAAAAGTCTTCTCTGAAATTATTAAATCTTTCGCTGACATTCTAATATAATAAAAAAAAATTTACCCTCATTTTAAACAAACTATTTTCTTACTTGGTTGTCATATTGAGTGGTTAAGTAAATCGATATGTGTCATTGGCATAGAACGTGACATTCACTGTCTAGTCCTACATGATCAGATAGGGGGTGTTACACCAGCACAGATGGCTTCTACTTCTGGGTTTATTCTATGACATATATTACCTTGGGGAGAGGGTGTATGAGTGGAAGCTTGTCCCAGACTGGAGAGAGTTTCTCATGTACCTTAATATATGTTGTTCGCTAGATCTATTTGGTTGGAGTAGGATATTGATGCTACTCAGAGAGGATTGACTGCCATAAATCATTTAGCAGCCTTTATGTCTAACACTTACGCCATTTTTGTTCGAATACAACTCTTGGTCCATATCCCTCCTCCAACCGAGTTTGATCCTTTTGCCGAGGCAGAGGAGCTAGATAGAGGTCAGGGGGATGCCCTAGGCTAGGTGAGTGTTACCCCTTTTATTCTTTTCTTGGCTTTGCCTCAGTGTTTATTTCGCTTATTCATTGACTGAACTTTATTCTTGCAGCAGCAGCAACGACGTAAACGCATGAAGAGGGATTATGACTCCAGAGCTCTGGACAAGGCTATCGTTGTCGGCAAGTCGAAGTGTGGACTAGGTCCTTATTTCACTTTTACTCTGGATCACACAGGGTAGATTGCCTAGGGCATGTTAGAGATGCGACTGGTGAGTCCATATCGGATGGCGTTGCCTAGCCGCACCATTAGAGTTTTATCTACTCTTTATTCTAATAACTGCTATTTTATTATTTCGCTCTCTTATTGTTTGCCCTTGTCTTATTCTGTAGGTGTCTATTTCTAACTACAATGAGGTGAGCTAGTTGTATGAAACAGCGCGCCTCAAGTAGGCGGTGGTGAGGCTCTCGAATGAGCATGTATCTATAAGTTTAAAAATTACACAAAAGAAAATGTGTAATGGATATGCCATGTATGCATGAAATGCATTTACTAATGTCTATGAATGCATGTAGAGAGTTAGCATGGTGCCTCTTATTGGCTAACTGTCAAGCTGTCCTTTAATTTCTTGCTATAAAAGCCCATAACACATATAAACACTTTAAAAGCTCATTTCTCTCTTTCTAGACGAAGCTTTCACTCAAGAACTTTCCCAAGCTCTTCATTTCTTCTTCATTCTTTATGGATAGGGCCTTAGCATTTGCATTTAATGCAATGTTCTATAGTTTTTAGCCATAAGGATTGTGATTTGCTTTCACCATTCGAACTCAACGAACTAAGCTACTACCGAAGGATTTAGGTTAAACTCAAATTGCCACAATGGTTGAATAACCATTTTGATCCTTTGGACAACTTATTTCACCATAATGACTTCAAGATTTGTACCTTTTTTTTAAGAATTAAGCATTATTTCTTAGAGAATACCCCTAATTGAGGAAGTTCCTGTGGTGCCACGATTGGATATAGATCCTACTTCACTAGTTCTACCTATTTTTGGTTTCTCGACTTATGAGATTCCATCCTATGACTTTGGAGCTGATGTCATGCCCCTGCGAGCATTTGTAGATCGTGCCTTGTGTATGGACCGCACCAGGCTGTACTAGCCTTCACTCGTCTGTTTCTGCATTCTTAGTTAGTACTTGCCACTTAGTAGTATTGACGGCTATGGTAGCCTTCGGCTAGTGCCCATAATTGTGCAAATGGCTAGGCGTCGCATGCCTTTTCCACTTATTCTTGCTATGACTTCTATTTGGCTAGGGGAGCATGCTCGAGACTCTAGCTCGGTACTTGGTCCAATGGGAGCATACTTTTATCATAGGTAAATGTATTTTTATTTTTTATTTTTTAGTTTTTAGTTTTTCCCTTGTATATATATTTATGTGCTCTAATTTTTTCTTAAGCCGCCTCTTGCAAGTTTTCAACTTAATGAGGCCGATACCTCAACTTCAGAATTATACCGCTCATGGCTATAGCTTATTCTGAAGTCGGTGCTGATTTGGAGTTGGTTGATTTGTTGACTACTATATTTCTGTTAGGACCTGGCATGTAAACGCTCCTATCCTGCACTTATTATGAAATGAAATGTGTTTTGCTTAAAAATGCTTGATATATTTCTTGCTATTCTGTGTCATCAATATAAACTCACATCGTTTAGATATCAATAGAAACTTAACATAACAAGCTTTAAAGTTAATAAGAATAAAAAATGTGAATTTATTAATTTGGCTTTGCCATAAACATTTCAAGTCATACATAAAATTTCTTTAGTTTTTCCAAATTGACTAGTATGATAAATTCATTGCCTTCCATGTTTGAAGCTTCACTGCACCTTTGGAAAACATTCTCTTGATCAGAAATGGGCCTTCCTAGTTAGGCTTGAACTTGCCCCCTTTTGTGATGAATGTTTGGCCATGTCTGTTTTTGAATCGAATCCCCTACTCTGAGCAACTTTGGATGAACTCTTTTATTGAAATGCTTAGCTAGTATTCCTTTTATACAATTGGTCCATGAATCAGGCATTAAGCCTCTTTCCATTTAGGAGTGCTAATTCTTGATAATGATTTTTTGCCCATTGACATTTTGGAATCTTAAATTCCATCATTATTCGCAAGGATTGCACTTATATTTCTATTGGTAGCACAACTTTCATTCCATAGACTAGAAAATAAATAAGGAGTTACCCTATTAGTAAATTTGGCGGTAGTCCTGTAACACCACAAAGCATATCTTCTTGATGTTCGTGTTTGCAGTTTCCATTGCCCTATTAGCTTATGGTAGATATGATGAAGATTTATGATGTACAATTCCATACTTCTCTAACAATGTCTTTACTTTCACTTGAAACTGAACTCCATTATCTATCATTATATGATGGAGGATTCCATATTTGTAGATAAGGTTCTTTTCTATGAATTTGGCCATTTGCTTAGCACCGATGTCCTTAAATGATTCTACTTCAACCCATCTTGAGAAATAGTCCATTAGCACCACTATGAATTTATGTCCATTAGAAGCAGGCGATGAAATTTTGCTAATGATATCTATTCCCCCAACTGCAAATGGCCATAGCAAAATAGAAGGATGTAATTTTGAAGGTGGAATCTGACTCAAGTCTCCATGAATTTGACATTCAAAGCACATTTTCACAAAAGAAATTCATTTCATTTTCATTGTCGACCAAAAGAATCTCTGTCTGAGAATTTTCTTAGCTAGTGATTTTCTGTTCATATGGGTACCACAAACCCTTGCGTGGATTTGTTCTATAATCTCCTCAACTTCTTCCCTTGATACACATCTTAACAATATCCCATCCGACATTCTCTTGTACAATTTACTGTCTAAGGCTACAAATTGTAATGCCAAATGTTATATAGCTCTTCTGTCATCTCTAGTAGTTGAATCAGGATAATCCTTTTACTCAGCCACTATAGGACATTGTGAAACCACCACAGTTGATCTTCTTCCTCAATATCCATAATCCTTTCTCCTTCATAATAGGGGATGCCACCTGAAGAAATTATAATTGGCTTCTTAGGCATAAGTAAAATCTCTTCCCAAGCTGATGCTAAATTAGCCAACGCATTTATACTTGTTTGGTTACTCTACTTGTGCGTGTGAAGGTTACTCTTTTGAAGTTCCTAATAACAGTCTGTAGGTAGTGAATGTAGGATATCAACTTGTCTTCCTAACTTCCTGATTTCCATCAGCGTGCTCAATTACCAATTTCGAATCATTAATAACTTCAACTTCTTCAGCTTTAACTACAATTAGAGCTTCTAACCCAAATAAGAAGGCTTTATATTCTGCTATGTAATTCGTAACTGCAAACTATAAACTCTTCAATCGCAGAATAACTTCTCCTAGTGGAGATTCAAACAAGACATTTACTATGACTCCTTTGTTATGAGTTGAACCATCAAAGTGGAGCTTCCATCATTTCTTTTCTAACAAGTTCAAATGTTCATCTACAAAATAAATCTCCCACTGCTCATTGTCTTTAACTAGATGTGCTGCTAAAAATTCTACAACTGCTTGTCCTTTGACAGTCTTCTTCTTAGCATACTCAATGTTAAATTCTGATATTAGGATTAACCATCTTACTAGCTTCCCCGTTAGTGCTAGTCTTCTTTACAAATATCTAACTGGATCCATCTTTGATACCATTATTACTTTATGCGATTGGAAGTAGTGTTAGAGCTTTTTGGTTGCCCATACCATTGCTAAGCAAGTTCTTTCAATCAAGTTATATTTCTGTTCATTTGGAAGAAGCTCTTTGCTCAAGTAGTATACCACCTTCTCAACACCAACTTTGTCAACTTGTGCTAACATGACTCCAATTCTAGCATCTTCTAGTATTAAGTGCAAAATCAATGGTTTCCCTAATTTTGGAGGGCATAAAATCAGGAACTTGACAATATTCATTAATTTTGTCAAAAGCAATGTGGCAGTGATCATTCCATTTTACTGGTTGATCTTTCCTTAACAACTTAAAGATTGGATGACATACTATAGATAACTTTGATATAAACCTGCTGATACACTGAATCTTTCCCAAAAGCTTCTCACTTGCTTTTTTGTCTTGGGCAACTCCATTTCTTGGATTGCCTTGATCTTGTTTGGATCAATCTCTATTCTTTTAGGTACTACTATGAATCCTAGCACTTTCCTAGAGGTTACCCCGAATACATACTTCTTCGGGTTCAGCCGTAACATGTATTTGATCACTCTGTCCATGAACCGCTCTAGGGTTGCTGGATGCTCTTCTAGTGTCTTAGTCATGACAATCATATCGTTAATGTAATTCTCTAACTCCTTGTGGATCATGTCATGAAATAGTATAGTAGCCATCCTTTTGTAAGTAGCCCTGGCGTTCTTTAAGCTAAACAACATCACCTGTAGCAAAAAGTTTCGAACTCTGTCACAAATGCTATCTTGACCTGATCCAATAGTGTCATGAGAATTTGGTTATACCCTACTGTAGACACTCAAAATTTGCCCTTAAAAGGTTTAGTGATGATACACTATTTTATTTTTTTTTAATATAAATTTGGATCGAAATTCTCGATTGCCTAAGTTTTCAGACCAACGGTCCATGACTGAGATTATCCATGTGTTTAACCATTTTTACCTTTTGGGGTTAGTAGGAGTTTCATGATGAAATTAGATCCGAGAAGCACATTGGGCTCACCTGACACACTTCTCGGTGCACTGTCTCATTTTGTGTGCCACCCAGTCTAATTTAGTAAAAATGTGCTTGGCCCTACTATGGGGCCTGCCAATGGCATTTTTGCCACATCAGCCCTAAAAGGGGCTACCCACCCTCATTTGCCTATAAATAGGCATTGGTGAGTGAGCCAAAAGGAGAAATTTTTAACACCTTAGGGAAGCTCTTGATCTTTTAAAACTCAAAGGCAACTAGTGTTACCCTTTAACTAAAGTTCAGATTCATCATACTGAAACCCTCAAGGACTAGTTAAAAATCCCAAAAAAAGACATTCATCAATCTTAATATCGGATTATTAGATCATGAATCAAGTGTTTGGGTTTCTTCATCCATTTTTAAACCAATCTTTAAAGAAATCATCAAATTGTAGTTTTTGAGAACCTTAAACTCATTCCTTTGTCTTTTGTTTTCCTTTTTGGTGTTTTAAACACCTATTTTGGGTCTGGGTATAAGGGAGACCTAGGATCAGCCATAAGGGATTTTCTGTGCCTTTATGGTGCACAACCTAAGCTATTATCGAAAACCACTACATGTGGCGTGCGCCACAAGCTTGTGGCTCGTGTCGTATTAACCCAGAATCCGTTATTATTTACTCATATCTTGTCTGAAGCCTTCACGATCTTGGGAGGTTCTTGTGCCACTATGTGGGGCACATGACACACCCCTATGGCGCACACCACACCTCCCTATGGTGCCAAGCCCTTTAATTCAGAGGTTTAATTTGCTTAATAACCATTAAATGGCCTTGATTTGGACATCCAGTGGTCAAGCTCTAACCTTAGGTGGTCTGGGATTCGTATTTGGCCACAAATGGATCAAATAAATAATAAAAACAAAATTGAGAGCAATGATTGGTGCATTTGTTCATCCTTCAATATGATCATCAAGGCCATGAGCTTAAATCATGTTTAACCTTTAAATTCTTGTCTTTTAATTACCGTTCTTTAGATTTCAAGCATTTTATTATTCTTTCCTTTAAATTTTATGCCTTTTGATTTAATGTATTATGTTTGTTATTACACTATCTCCTTATTCATTAATCTTGTATTATGAACATGCATTATATTTTCATTATGTGAGTGAATGATTGATTGTTGATTGAGAATGTATGATTTATGGTTTTGTAAATAATGTTTATGGTTATGTAAATAATGTTTACTTTGTATTTGTGATTGATCTTATGGATGCTGCTATTCTTATTATGTTTTAATGTTGTATTATTGCAAAATGTAAAGAGATCTTAATGGATCTCAATTAACGCGCATATGTAATAATTATTAGGGAATTGGAAAATTTTAGAGGGCAGTAGGTAGATTGTATATTTAGGAATGTGATGTATTTTTTTTACCTCCCCCCTTTTTTGTGGATGTTTATTTTATGCTTTTTTTTGTTTGAGATTATTTGCAAGATTGTCGTTTCTTCTGAAATGCATTAAAACCATTTTTGTATCTCAATTTTGGCTAATCACATTATTATTAATTGTGAATCTTTAAACAAGGAGGAGGCTAGTTTATTAAGCGATAGGGGTGCCTAATACCTTCCCCTATTGTATATAACTCCGGAATCTCGTCTCTAGCTTAAAATCGAGTTAGTCGATTATAAAAAATTGACTAATTTGATAATTTTTTCTAATAAGGGTGGCGACTCCAAAAATAATACTCTTACCAAAGTAAGAGAACCATTTTCTGAGGATTAATATATGGGTTAAATAAAAAAAATCGATTTACTAAATAAAATCAACCAAGCTTGTTCGATCCGATTCTTTCCAAATTCTTTTTTTTTTTTTTTTTGAAAAAATCATGTGTCCTCAACTTCGCAACTTCGCTAGGGATCGAACCTAGAATCTCTGATTCAATTTCGATTTCGAATAAAGAGAGTTGAATTCGAAAGTTATCCATTTATTCGCAATCTTAATAATGCTATTGATTCTGAACTGAGTTTACTTTTTGTACTTATTAAATGTCATTCATTCATTTATCTCTTCTTAATCTCCTTTCTATTCTAAATGCTAAAGGTGATATTTAGGGTTGTGATCCTTTCACTCTATTTGACTATTTGGATCCGCCACTAATATACACCACCCATAAGTTAAGTACCATTTAGTATATAAAAAGAATTGACATAATTTGTTATCATCTTTCGCTTAGACCCAAAGAAAAAGGGAGAAATAACCAATTCTCGCTTGTGGAACCTAAGACTTAATAACCCTGACCTAAGCTCATGTAATTGACTCTAGTTCCTTCCTTTAGGTTCACCTTAATAATTTTATGATTATTGCATTCATATAATAAATGCAAGAGGCATCAGTTCAAAACCCTATTATGGTTTATGGGCTTAACCTATATGTGCTAGGGTTTAGAAAAGACTTTGATCTTGAATCGTGTGTCAGAGATATAAGGGTGGAGATCATGCATTTTCCAACTCTCTTTGCCATTGTTTGTATATAATTGCTATGATTGTGTTGTGCTTCATTTATGCATCACTTAACTTGTTTTCTTATAGCCATATAGGTATATTCGATCATGGCTTGATACTGACATTCAAAGCAACAAAGGGCGAAAGACTAAAGAGAGGTGTTGGAAGTAAAACGGACTAAGAGCGCTCTTTCCAATAGTGACTACAGGGTCGAAGCCCAAATGCTTAAGAGGTAAGCTCCTTCTATTTAAACTCTATTTAAAGAAGACCAATTAGAAGAGGTTCATCAACTCTTGCTCGAAATAAGGCAACCGCAAATCAAAGATATGACTCTCTTCAAAGGTGTGGACGCTCATGCGTAATATCCCCAACGACCTTATAAAAATTAGGCACTTCACTTTAGAGGATGCGAAGCCATATCAAACCTCTTAGGCTTTGAGGTTTAAGAATTGTAAACATTTAGTTAGAGTTTCAAAAGAACAATTAACATAAAAAGTTTGATTTTGGGAAATGAATGAAAAGAGTTTAGTTTAAGCAAAATGTTGTTAGTGCCAAAAAGAAACAACAAGGAAAAAAAAAAATCTCAAATGTATATAAATAAGGAAACCTGCTCAAGTACTATCATGCTTGAGGCAAAAAGAAAGGGATACAAAATAAGCAAAAGGGTTATTATAAGTATTTGGCTACAAATTACTTCTAATAGTTCTTAAGAGCCTTTCTTCGATTTTGGATTTGACTAGTCATGATAAAGTCACGATGGAATATAACATTAGTTGCATCCCACGTTGTTATGATTGCATGATTGAATTTTTGTATGTAATTCCATATTTATGCATCCATGCATACGTGCATCATGTTGTGTTTGCTAATAATTATTTTATGCAGTCAAGATAGTGCCCCGAAGAGATAAAGTTGTACTAGAAGTCAATTGGTTAAGAGCAAACAATCACTTGGTTAGAGTTAAAGAACCTTAAGTCCCCTCTGATTTGCTTGACTTAGTACCTCCCAGTTCTTTGGGTTCCTACACTAAAATTGAGAATTTTCTAGTTCAAGCTGATAAATCAATTTAGCTTCTATCTCTATCAATAGTATGGGTGAGACTAGTGTTTTTCTATTTGATATTAAGAAGATGATAAAAAAGATAGTGGCAGTTAGCCTCAAAAAGCTCTTACAAACTAATAAGGGTAAAGAGCAAGTGGTAATTAAAGATGAAGAGGATAAGGGTGAATCTGAGAGAAAAGAACAAGGTGGTGACACTTGGCGGGATGAAGAATTTTTCAAGAAGGTGCCTATAAGGAAATTTGAGCCTAAGGAAGTTGTGTTAGAAAAATTTAAAAGGCTGGATAAAAGCTTGAGAAGCTGCTTGTTTTCATGAAATCCAAGTGAATGGATTAGTATGTAGATATGGACGACGATGACAATGAAGAGCTAGAATTAAAGCATAGCACTCCTATGACCTAGAAGATGCCAAAAGTGGCAAAATATGATGGCAATAGTGATCCTAAGGTGCACCTCATGGAATATAAATCAGTTATGGAATTAGTGGGTCTACCATCAGGGGAAATTCTGAAGATGTTTTTTTATGTCCTTAACAGGGTTTGCTCAGACTTGGTATTATAATATTAAAAAGAAGGTGAGAAGAGATAGGAGTGAGCTCACCACAATTTTCCTAAGAGAGTATGCCTACAAGCTTCAAATGAGCATCAATTTGAGGGATTTGGAAGCAATTGTACAGAAAAGTGATGAGATATGTATTGACTATATGGCTAGGTGGAGAGCTAAGGCTATGCAAATGAGAAACCGTCTAGATACCAAGGAGCAGATTAAGATTTTTATCGCTGCCAAATTTCCATTAGAAGCTATATTACATGCCCTTAATAGAAATTTTGGAAGTGTATGAGGAGGGGACTGCCAGTGATGACAAGATTAGAGAAGATAAAATTATGGGAACCATGCTAGAAATTTAAGCAAATTCGGGTTCTAAGGGTCAAGTTCGTCTGCGAAGACCTTGGGCACCAACAAGAACACAACAATTGCCACTTTCGATTTAAGAGCCACTAATGTGCCACAAAGAAGGTTTTCTAACTTCGGCACTCCTCTCTCTAGAGTGTTTGAAAAAGTAAATTCAATGGGTTTGTTATGACTGGTCACACCAAGACCTCCTCCAGTACCTTTGCCAAAGAACTTTGATCACAATGCATATTGTCATTTTCACTAAAGCAAATATCACACCATTGACCATTACCTTCGATTAAGGCCTAAGATCCATAATTTAATTGATTATGGCAAAGTAACCAACCCAAAATATTCAAAGCCGAGCACGAGGACTAATCCACTTCTAACTACCATAACATGTCGCCTCCTATAAGTCTTTATATGGATGAGTCTGAAAAGACTCTAAGGAGGTGATAGCTGAATTCGAGGAGGAAAGAGGGAGAGAGCAGCTATTGGAGTAGATATATATGACAGTCTTGAATGTGTGGGATAGTGATGAAGAGTGGTTGAATCAAAGCGAGGAAGTTTTGCTATGGAGTGATGATGAGATAATAGTGAATCTCATTACTATAGACGTATGGAGTAGTGAAAAAGAAGAGGAACTAAAAGTTGTGATTCATATGTGCCGCAACGGTTGAATATATCAGTTGAACATGATCAAGCCTAGGGAAGAAAATGAGAAGGCAAGCTCCTTGGGTATGCTAAAGATAGTAACTGAAATGATGCTTTGATAAACAGTTGAAACGAACCCATGTGAATGTAAGCATTAGGGCTGTGTGGTTTTAGTTATAGTTTGATTCTCAATAAGAATCGGAACCAGAACCATAGTTTGGTTCTTATTAAATTTAAAACCAGATCTAGAACCAAATGACTTAACCGAAACTAGAACCGAACCATAATTCAGTTCAATTCCGGTTCAATTCTTTAGTTCTGGTTCTTCGACTCTGGTTCTAGTTCCTCCTTTAAAAATTAACATGATTCTCGATATTGATACCATATTTTCTTAAAATTTAAAGATTATAATATTAAATTGAAATTGTGATAGATGATAATTGAAGAAATTCATATATAATAATTATAATAATAAATAATTGATATTTTGTTTATAAGAAATATTAAAAATAAAAAATCCAAACAATAGTAATGCAATAGAGAAATACAACCAATAATAATACATTTATATGATTTGTTGAATATGATTTTATATATATAATAAATCTACACAATTATACATACTAGTTATTTATAAATATAGTAATTTTTATGTTCGTAGACGCTCAATTTTTGCTCAAAAATAGACTTAGTGATGATAACCTATATTGCTAAAGGGGTCAAAGCACTCAAGAAACTTGATCTCGAAGTGATGATCTAAGTCTAGGAAATGCAACCCTTAGCACCTTTTTTCACACTTTTGGCAAAACGGGGCCCATAAGCGCATCTCGATTTCTCCCAGGATGCGCCTTGGTGTCCCATGGCACTTTGTGCATCACCTGAACCGATTTTATGAAAATCAGGCTAGTTTACTGGTGCGGCCCATAGTGGCCCTAATGGGGCCCATTAGTGATCCTTAAGGGGCCCATCAGTGGTGATGACATTTTCTATAATAAAAAGAGCTCAGAATGTCCGATTGATTCGATTCTTGAACTAGGTAACCTAGGATAAGAAACTGAATCCATTAGATCGTTTTCATTTTTTAGGATTCGTGCCGAAATGGGGCTGGAAAACGAGTCCCGGGGTCACCCTGGATGAATTTTCGCACCTTATGTTGATGTACGTGCTATTTGAACTGATTTCGTGAAAAATGAAAAAACAACTCGTTTGTGGGACCCACGTGTGGGACCCACCTGCCATATAAGCAAACAGTGTCGTTTTGCCCGTTCACCTACAAATACTAACTTGAGCTTAGGGTTAAGGGGTTGGCTCATTTTGGTGATAAAAAACTTGGAGAAAAAACCCAAAAGACAAACCCAAACACAAAATCAAAATCAAAGCCAAAAACCAACAAAAACACATCATTCAACCAACTTTCTCATAAAAAATCTTAAGAATTTCGTTAGATTATAGCAAGATAAGGTAAACATCACGAAGCTAGTGTGTCATAGGGTCATAAACATTTCTAGAAACATTAAAACTACAACACAGAGTCACATCATGAAGAGGAGATCAAGTATTCTTGAGGTGTTCTTCACCAAACATCAACCAAATCAACATTTATCTTCGAAATCAGGTAATTGAGAGTCTAAAATCAACTTCATTGTGCTTTTCAATCTATTTTATGTCCTGTTATTCTAAGAAACCAAGTTTTTACGAGAGAAATATGTAAAAACTAGGTTTCGCAATAAGCAAGCTGCATTTCTGGGAAATGAAGGCGCCACCCTCTAAGGGAAGGCATCACGCCCAGTAATGAAGCCACACACCTTCCTCAGATGGCTAGCACCCTCATGGCTAGGCACCCAGAAATGCCCCTTGCTGGTTGACATGCCCTTTTGTCATAGATTTTTTAGTGATTCTAGACTTCGTTTATCTTGGAAAGGGACTCGATTCACATCCAACGGTGTTAGTCTATAAGTTTTAGGAGAAAAATAACTTAAAAAATATCAAATCTTCTTAGATTCTGGGATCAAAGTGGGTTAAAGCATAGGGGTTCCATATTTGATCCGAATGAGTACATTAATGATTCTAATGAGTATTTCTTGCTGGGATTTGTGAATTTTGTTCATCTAATAAGATGAACATTGTGATCATGAGCTTGAAATAATATTAAAATCATTATATTTTATTTTCTAGTGTTTATTTTATGTACATTTAATATTTGTTCTTTATATTATTATGGTTATGTATTATTCATCTAACTCATTAACATCTCTAGCCTTATTAACATCAATTAATATTTTGTCATTTTGTTATTTTAATGCTTTATTGTTTATTTTATGGTTATTTATCAAGTGAACTTTAAATTTTGATGAATTTCAATTAATGTTTGCATAAATCATATTGTATGAATGCTTGTATGTGATTTAATTGTTAATTTGGGTATGTTTAATATTCTGAGTTTGATATAATCTATTTGAATATGGTTTGTAAACTATTATTTAATGGAGTTGTATTATTATTTATGTAATTTGTAGAGGATTCAAAATAATTATCATTTTGATTGGATTGTAATTGTGACATCCCGACCCGGCAAAGCGATCCTAAGAGGGCGGGTAGAGAGGGTTCCTGGCGAGCTTCTAGGATGGCAGGCTAGCTAGGGTAGTGGAATGCGGGACACAGGAATGAATTGAATCATATATAAAAAAGGGGGTAACTAATCATCAAATGGTGGAATGGCTGGAGAGTTTGAAGAACTCCAGAGTTAAGCATGCTCGCTTGACAGAAATCCTAGGATGTGTGACATCCTGGGAAGTTCCCATTTCACTTGCGGGACAAAATCGTGCGGGTCTTGCCGATCTAGTATGGGATGGAACTGACTTGATCTAAAGCGGACAATTCCTCTGGTGGTTGGAGTCAGGGTGTTACAATTTGGTATTAGAGCCTGACCCCCTCTAGTAGATATATGGTTCGAGGACAAATGACGGGGAAGCTAGTGGGCCTCTGACATCCCGACCCAACTAAGCGATTCTAAGAGGGCGGGTAGAAAGGGTTCCTGGCGAGCTTCTAGGATGGCAGGTTAGCTAGGGTAGTGAAATGCAGGACACATGAATGAATCGGATCATATATTGAAAAGGGGATAACTAATCATCAGAGGCGCCTTTTGGTGGAATGGCTGGAGAGTTGGAAGAACTCCAGGGTTAAGCATGCTCGCTTGACAGAAATCCTAGGATGGGTGACCTCTTAGGAAGTTCTCATTTCACCTGCGGGACAAAACCGTGCGGGTCTTGCCGATCTAGTATGGGATGGAGCCGGCTTGATCCAAAGTGGACAATTCCTTTGGTGGTTAGAGTCAAGGTGTTACAGTAATAAGTTATATGTAGTCTTATCTAGTGTGTGATTATTATTTGTGGATTGTAATAATTTTAATTAGTATTATTTGTGTATTTATTAATTAAAACAGAAATATGTAAGGTGTATTTATTAATTAAAACAAAAATATGTAAGGGTAATGGGTAGTATGTATTTTAAGAAATGATTTGTAACTCTTTTCTCCTCCCTCCTTCTTTGTGGATGTTTAATTTTCATGCTTGATAAATGTTATGAATAATAATAATATGCTTGAATGACATTATTTTTCAAAATTTCATAAAAGGATTTTATATCTCGATTTAGATTAATACCACAATTAATAAATAATAATTATTCGGACAATTAGGAGATTCGTTTAGACTAGGCGAAATGGACGTCTAACACTTTCCCATTTCCATACCCAACTCCCAAACTCACTCTGGTTAAAATCGGGTTAATTAATTTCAAAAAATTAATTAATTTGAGAAAATTTTCCCTAATTTAGTAAAATAGGGTGGCGACTCCAAATATTTTTCAAAACCTTACCAAAGTAAGGAAACACTTCTCTCAGGATAAAAATGAGATTGGATTAAATAATTTTTCTGAATTAAAATGAACCAAGCCTGTTTAATTCAGTTTACTCGAGTGACTCTTGAGAAAACCATGAGATGCTGAGCAAAAGCCACATCGTCCTCAGCCTTGCAATTCCATTAGGGATTTTTAGAGAGTTAACTCCATTAGTTGTCCAAGTATTCATGTTTATTAATTTAAATTGTGTTTAAATTTTATGCACTTATAAATATCATTTATGCATATATTCTCTTCTCTATTCTCATTTCTATCCTAAATACCCTTCGGTGATATTAGTGGATGCGATCTCCTCACTCTATTTAACTGTTAAGATCCGCCACTAATATATACCACCCATAAGTCAAGTACCTTTCGGTATATAAAAAGAGTTGGCATAATCCGTTACTACCTTTTATTTCAGTAAACAGGAGGAAACAACCAACTTTCACTTATGGAACCCGAGACTTATAAGCCGACCAAAATCCATGTAGTGGACTATTGTAATTTTCCTTAGGAATACCTTAATAAATATTTGTTTGTCGTATCATGAATAAATGTGAGGGACGTCGATTCCAAAACCCCACGTTGGTTTATGGGCCCAACCTACTATGTCCTAGGGATAGTTAAAGACTGAATTATGCACCGTGTGTGGAAGCTATAAGGGTGGAGGCCATGTATTTCCTTACTCCTGTTCCCCTTTTGTTTGCATTTAATTATTATGATTATGTTGTGTTCATACATCATCTAACCAATTTGTTGCATCATTTAGGTTTAGTTCACTATGGCTAGATTGAAACGATTGGACCCTCGAAGGGTGAACAATTATAGAAAAATGTTGAGAGTAAGACGAGTTGGAAGAACCAGACCCATAAACAATTATCAACCCAAAGACAGAAATTCTGAAATAGGGGCACCCTCGGGCCCAAGCGCAATGCAACAGGATCAAATGTTAGAGATTCATTGGCTTCTACAAGAAATTCGAAATACTCAAATTGAAGCTCTAACCCTCTTCCGTAGCATTGAGGAACACTTCATCCGGATGCATGGATATGCCGATTGCTTTGTAGAAATCAACTATTTTTCTTTATAAGAAGTAAGAATGTATCAAAATTTTTAGACTATGTATTTAAATTTTGTAATATAAACTGTTTCTGGGTTTTAATTATAAAGTTCGATTATTAGACAAATACAAATACGAATTCCAATAAAAAAAAATCCTTGCCAGTCTATTTTTAATGATGATAATAGTGACTTATCAGTCTGTGAATAGTGCCATCGGTCCGGGACTTGTATTATTTCGGTCCAAAAAAATTACTATGCATATCTAATATTTTATTTAATATTTTTGAAGCATGTTTGCATGATTTAGGTGGATAGAAAATGTCGCATGAATATTTTTGGAGAATTTAAGTATTTAATAAATAGTGTTTTCTAGTGTAATATATTAAGGAAAATTGCGGAATTATTTTTGTGGAGTTAATTTAATAAATTGGTGGAGTTAAATAATAATTAGAGAAAATTTAGAGCCTTTGGATTAGAGTACCTTGACTTGATCCAAGCCATACACTTGTCAAAAGGTGGTGAATTAACAACATTGGTTTTGTTGACTTGGTCAATAAAGCTTATCAACTAATCCATCTTCTTCTTCCTCCTCCCATTTCCAACGTTAACTTCTTTCTTCCCTCTCCTCCATTTTCTCTCAACTTCTCTACTTGCAACTATACCAAATCACTTAAGTTAAACCTTGAATTAGTAACTAAACCTTAAGAACTAAGCTAAAGAAGTGATATTTAGTGACTTGAATCGAGGAAGTTAGGAGAATCTCTACAAAATAAGTAAGTTGTGGAATTTGATTTTGTGAATTAATAAGTAAAATTCCTATTTTAGACATTTATTTCATGCACTAAATCATGCTCCATCTCCTTCTTTGTTATTTTCTTGATTTTAATGTTGATTTTTACTACTTTGAAGAGGTTAGAGAACCATCCTCTAAAGGGAAGGAAAAGGCTAAGGAATAAGGTTTTCTAAGCTTATTCAAGCTTAATTTTAAGGTTAGTGCAATAATATCTTCCTTCTCCTTTCATTTCTTCAAGTTTTCAAATTTTAGGTTTTGAATGAATTTTGAGATTTTTGTGATTTGTTGGGGAAATTGTCATTTGAATGCTTTTTATATGATTTGGCTTGATTTCTAAGCATGATGAAATGCTTGGATGGGAAGAGGAACACTTCCTTCCCCTTTTTCCAATAGGGGTCGAACCTCCTTAGTAGGAAGGGCTTGAGTTTTGGTTTCATACTTTTGCTTTCTTTTGATATTTGTGAGTTCTTGGAAGGTTTCTCCTTAAGTTAATGTGGTTAATTTGAAAAGAAAACCTTTTCCTCTTTTTCCAAGAGTGGCCGAACCTCCTTAGGAGGAAGGGCCTAGAGTTTTCTTTGATGTCCATGGTTGATTTTGACTCTAATGAGTTAGTTTAAAAGTAAACCACTACTTTATATTCTAATGTCTAAGAAATTTTCAGGACTTAAAGAGAGCTTTGAGTAAAAAAATGAGTTTTATGATTAATTATTGTTAAGTAATGATTTTATTAAGTAATTTTGATTTGGAATTAAAGATATTTGATGGAGGGAATCATCCTCCCTTTATGTTCAAGGAAGGGCCGAACCACCTAATGGTGGTAAGGCTTGGCTTATGTTTCTTTTTTTCTTTCTTTAAGTTGGTTTTATGTATTTGGTGATATATTGAGTATGTATATTTGATAAGTATAAGTTCTGATAAGTATAAGTATGAAAAAATTGGATAATATATTGAAGTTGTAAGCCAAGTTATTTTGAAGTAAAATGTTAAGGCTTTGAAATGTTTTGCTAAATGTTAGTTTTAAGTATTTTAAGCTAAGTACATATGTGTATTATGAAAATATTATTTTTGTTTGGAACATAAGCGAGTTTTGTTGGATTTTTACAAGTTCTAAGTTAAGAAATTTTAAAATAATAAGTATTAAATTATGAAATATTTTGCTAAGATATCTTGCATAAGAAATAAGATTATCTGTTAATAAATGCATTTGTTTTGGGCTCAAGTATGCATGGTTGAAATATGGTAAGATGAGGTTTATTCTAGTTAATGAGCATGCTCGGCTTTGATATCTTTCTGTTATATTATGTGCTATGATCATATCCTAGGCTTTGGATGCCTTTCTAAATAAGCGAACGCACTTATTATCCGGTGGTGCTTTCATGGGCTAATTATTGGGTGGTGCTTTCATAGGCCATATCCGGTGGCGCTTTCACAAGCCAACTATTTCAGTTATCCGGTGGCGCTTTCATAGGCCAAATCTGTATCTTTGTAACCAAATCTGATTATATTTCTCTCATTATACGAATGAGCCCTCAGCTAAGAATAAGTTCTGTTATGTTATAAAGAAAAATGGAAACATATTTGTATTTGTAGAATTTTTCTTATGTTTGTCAAACTATGAATTTATTCTTAAGATTGAACTTATTTATGATTTTCAGAATATTTTAATTGATTTGTACCTTCGATATATTTTTTATAGTCAATTTAAGTATTTTAAATTATATTTTAAGTTTGTTGTTTAGGGAACCTTAGTTAATGTACTATTAAGTTATTTAGCACCACTGAGTTTTATACTCAGTGAGATGATTTTTATCACGCACAGGTTAAGAGCGATGGATGCTATACGAAGACTGAAGGTATAGCATTAGAGAAAAAACTTTATTTTGGGTAGGACATGTATACGATGTATTATGGCATGTATAAAAATATTGTGAGAGATTGAAGTTGTATACATTAAGTTGTAAATTAATGAAGTATGTAACTAGTTAAGAATTATCATTTTTATATGAATTCTAAGTGTATGATTATTAGTAATTGATTTTGTGAATGGATGACATTATAATATGAGAGAACCTAAGATGGTTTGATGTGAATATTTAGAAGTGTTGTGTATCCTGTTTGTGTTGATTTGAAGTGTTGGGGTTCGGAGGTTTATATTTGGATGTGCTATGTTTTCCTTTGGGTGGCAAGTTGATCTTTGGAGGAGACTCTTGCAATTTTTTTGCAGGAATTTCCTACAATATTTTATCTACTTTTTAATAAAAAAATAATTTGAAAAAAATATTTGCCTCCTTATGAAAACTTAGCTGCTTCTAATATATGGTTTAGAATTATTAAGTAAGATAAGAAGGTGCTTCGGCACCAAATATGGCACTCATCGTCGAGTCGTCCGGGATTCGACGGTGGTTGTTACAGGGATTAAATTGTATTGAGCAATAAACAAAAGCTTGTTATATTCTTCAGCAAGTTTCTAAGAATTTTTGCCAATTCAAGATTCGATCGATCCAACTGGAGCCTTAGTAAACTATAACATTCGTCGCATTTTACAATGTTGTGATTGTGTGACATATTTTCGTATGACATTCCATTCTCATTCATTCATACTGCATCATAGCATATTTCTAATTTTCACTTTTTGTAGACAAGATAGTGCCTAACAGTAAGAAGTCGCTGAAAGTGGGTAGTTGGTTGAGGGCAGAAGATCGTTAGTCAGAGTTGAAGAACCTTTAACCTCGGTCAATTTGTTTAGATCAGTACCTACAAAATCAGCAAGCTCTACTCCCGAAGTTGAATCTTCTTCAACACAGGCAGATTCACAAGATCCCATTGTTGATAAAATGGTAGAGAATTTTTCATTAGCTGATGATGAAAAGCTGTTTGAGAAAATGATAGCAGTTAGCCTTGAAAAATTCCTGAAGGCTGATAAGGGGAAAGGAGTAATGCTCGAAGAAGGAGACGGGCCAACGAAGAGTCTACAAGAAAAGAACTTGTTGAAGACATATGGCAAGATAAAGAATTTTTCAAAAAGGCAACAGTAAAAAATGATGTTGAGCCAGTGGTTTCAGAGAAGCTAGAGAAGTGATAACAATTTTCGCAAGGGCACGAAATCACAACAAGTAATAAAGAGTGAGTAGAGTATCGTCCCATGAAAATTGTATACCAAGTGCCAAAATTGTTTTAATCTACTATTATTTCAACAATAATTAAGAAGATATTTGTAAAAGTAAGATAAAATAAACTAAAAAAATGGAAAAGAATTCAAAATAATTTATGGAAAAAAATCAAGGTTTAAAAGCTACTAGGGATATTGACCTCACTTAACTCTACCCAATTTATTTTATTTGTTTGTTAATCAAATTTAATTTTTCAAGTAGGGGGAACAATCCTAGAGTCACTAACAAGCTCTCTCGATGTATCTCCCAATAGCGCAACCAAACATGAATTAAATCATTAGGTTTATGGTTTGTTCAAGAATTCATGACTTAAGGTCATTAAATTATGAAAACCCCCATGAGTCAAACCATATAGCTTTCTCATCAAGTTATTATTCTCATGTAATTTACTACCTTTTTCTTATCCAAAACTCCTTCTTCCGATAGTGATTAATGAAATAAATCAATCAAGGGGATAAAATCTACCTAGAAGCATTGAGTTCAATAATAAATTATAACTTGAACAAAGAAAAACAAATCTAATAATATAAATTGGGGTATAAATTAAGCTACGTCAATTCCCTAGTATGAGGGTTTAATTCGATATAGTAATTAAATAAAACTCAATAAAATCTGAAAATAATTCCACAAATAATAAGAATTAATGAAAATAAAACAAGATTAAGAGTTTAGAGATAAAAACTAGTCAAATAATAGTGTAGACGGCTCCTTTGATTCTTTACACAACTTGATTTCTTGAAATCTTACAAAGAGAGAAAACTAAGAAAGAATGGAACTAAGATCTAAGATTCGATGATAAATCGATTTGTGTCCTCCTTGCTGCTGTGATCTTTCTTTATATAGACTTCATAGGGTATCTTTGAATTTGAGTGGAAAACTGATTTGAATTGGATTACTTTTCTATTTAGGAGTCTTCTTTCATCAGGTTGGGCTTGAGGAATGCTTGAGATGAGTCCTTTTAGTATTTCCATGCAGCCCATGCAAAGGTCACGCCCATATCTCAGATTTACACAGGCTGAATAACAAAATTTGGCCTGATTGACTTTCCAGTAGGTGCCACGGCCATGGCATTGCATGGCCTGCCTGTGTACTTTTCTGACTTGGCCATATTGTGCTTTTAGACTTCCAATTTTAGCCCCAGTATTCTTTGATGCGATTTTTGGCTATTTTCCTGCTAAAAATCCTTCAAATCAAGTTTATCAAGAATTACGGAAACTTACTAAAAATATAAACAAATCTAAGTGAAAACTAATCAAAGTAATAAAAAAATGCTAAAATTTCTAATAAAAACTAAGCTAAAAATACTATAAAAATATGACCTATCAAAATTTCCCAAACTTAAACCATTGTTTGTCCTCGAACAATAAAATTTAAAACAAAACAAAACAGAACAAAACAAGACAAAGAAAAGCAAAACTAGCTTAATATGGTTGAAGATAATTATTCACAATCTTAAAAATATCGGAAATCTATTAATATGAAAATAAATCAAGTGTTTCTATGCTAGCTATATTTTTGCAAAAATTTAAACTCTTAACAAAACACATTCCCAAGTATCAATATAAATTATCAAGACTTCAACACCGATAATTGATCAAATCATGACTGATAACATATGAATTTTCACAAAACTTATTAACGTTTGAAATATAGATGATGAAATTAAGTTTAACATTCACATAGGCAAAATTAGCTATCCCTTCTCCATAATTTTACGTGCTACACCATTATCAAGATCAAAAGGTCTTTTACTAGGGTTGTAATGGGATTTATGGGGTTGATTTAGTCAAGTCAAAAGAAAAGGATATAGGAAATCAAAGAGTGTAAAAATGTATAATATCAAGATTTTGATTTCATAAGAACATATACCTTTATTCGCAATGAGAGGTTTTCTTGAAATTTCTCACTAGCTTATTATTAGAGATGCTTTTGGCAAGGTCTTTTATAATACTTGAGTATTTTTCTCCTTGCTTAAAATTTACCCAAACTTGATTTTTTGATTGATCACTATTTTTCTCTTTCTTGGGGTGCTTCTCTTTTTCTTTTCTTCGAATTTTTCCACTTGCTAGTGTTTGCATAAAAATGTCTCCCTTTTTATTTTCTTGCTATGTTCCTATAAGATCAAATCCTTTAACTATACATGATCACACTTAGGGTAAAAGTTTTAAACAAATAGGTTTAAATGGCTAGGTTTTAATATGGGTAACAAGAAAAATATTGGGTTATAGGTTTCAAATTGGTTGCAATGGTTATAATTAACTCATGGTGGTCTAGGCTAAAATATGTAGTTTAACAAAGAATGCCCATATAATCTCTTTCTAATGTGAATACTTTAAAAATTGTCTCAAAAGAATTTTCAATTTTGTTCTAGGAATGCCACGGTTAATTAAATTTTGATCAAAACATATATAGCTATCATAATAATTTAAAAAATGGGTGTTTACAATCTTAAAAAAATAAATATTCACATAAGAAATATTATTAAGTTAAAAAGTTCAAATTTAAACTAAAATATGCTATAATAGGAAAACAACTAAATTTATAACAAGTTTTTAAATTATGATATTTTTTAATTTTGCTTATAATCATTCCAATCAAATTAAACTAATAAAACAACAAAAATTTTAACTAAAATTTCCCTTCCCCAACTTAATTTAGCACATTGTCGTTAATGTGAAAAATCAAATGATTCCCCAAACTTAAATTCATGCCTCAACACATTATGGAAGAATTATGAAGGAAAGATGGTTTGATAACCTGTTACCACCATTGTATTGAGGAAAAAGATGTAAGATGAAATAGAATGCAATAGCTAGAAGCTAAAAAAGAGAGAAACTAAATAAAAGATAGTTTAGAAAACAAATAATTCAACTGAAACACAACCAAAACATAACTAAAATCAGAATTCAAAAGAAACATATGGATAATGACTAAGAATAACAAATGAAATAAGGCCTCAATTTGTATGAGGAGGAGGCAGAGGAGGTTGTAGCATCTGGATTATCGTTTGGAGCTAATTATTCAATCTCGTGTATTGTTGTTGCGTGGTCTCTGTTGCGTCTCTTTTGAGTTCCCGCAAGTATACGGATCACAACATAGTAATAAAAAGATCGATCCCACGAGGAACGGGTTAGGTCCACTTGCTACTTTACTCTTAATGCTATGTTTACAGAAATATGAATAGAGAATAATTCTATCTAATTTCTAGGTATACTAAAACTAAGTATTATTTAACTC
>CANUEP010133411.1:0-84596 GCA_947857235.1 Jatropha podagrica | reverse complement strand
TGTAGAATTAGCCAATGCATTTGAAGCTTGACTATTTGACTTCTTCCAGACTTGCTCATAAACTTGAGCAATGCTCAAATCAAGAGAGATGATATTCCCAGCTACCAGCAACTCCATTCCATAGTCATCTTCAAGAAGCCCTAGCAAATCCAACTGTTGCCAAATTTTATTCTTAACATCACGCATCAGAGGCCCAATCTCTGCACTGCAATAAGGATTTTTAGTCATTGATCCCCTGATAAATTCTTCCTGCGTGTGTGCCTTATTCAGAACCAATAAATATACAGATTCTGGTTTTGATTGGCAGATTAAATTGCAACGCAACGCTGCTCTAAGATAAACTGCACAAACAGAGAAAGTCAATTTCAAATTAGCAGTTAGAACATTTTTTTCTTTAAATATAAACTTCAGTTACATGAAAACAAAGAAAGAATGGATTCTGATATCGGACTAAAAAGTCAATTTCAAATGTATCTCATGGTATAAAGATTTGCTTTCCATTGCAATAAGAAAATATAGACAGGATTGCCTTTCTATGGTTGAAATGTATAAATTAGGTATTCATATTAGGGATTTTTCTTGTATTTCAGGTGAAATTTCCTTTTGGTAGGAAGATAATCAACATCTTCTCACTCTACCATTTCATTTTTCTATGCATTTGATAGAAAAATTTTATTGATTTATAATATATATATGTAATTTATCCAAATAAAAATAATACAAGTAAATATCAATTTATTATTTCATTTTTTTAAATAAAAACCTAAAAATTTTCTTTCTATTCCAAGAGAAAATCAATAAAAATAAGAGAAAGTTTAATAAAATGAAAAGTATAACTATCTACGGAAATAAATAACCCTTTAATTGAGAAAAAAAATTATTAGTTTAGACATTAATTGATAAAAAATAAAATAAAGAAAAAATAGAAATTTTAAATTCATTTAATATGATATTTAAATAATTAACAATGTGATATGATATCCCAAAGATAAGGTAATGGCATTTGTCAATCGAAAGTTTGTAAAGCAACAATCTTTAATTAGGACTTACAATAACAAATTCATTTATTTCATTTTATAATGATTTGTTTATATTAACAAATATGTGATTTTTTTTAAAAAACTAAATATGGTCCAATTAGAATTGAAGTCTTGAAATAGCAAGAATCCGTATAAATTTATAATTTAAAAATTAAAATATTTTTTCATTTTAAATTATTAATTATCCAAATTTATTTTATCTTTTACTATAATCAAAACAGTAATTATTATTTGATTGATCTTTTTATATTTAAAAAATAAATATAGATAATTTAATTATTTAATTTCATCTGTGAAATTTATAATATTATTTTAGTCTCCCGATAACATTTATTTATCATTTACAAGTTCTTGAAATAAAATAGTTATTTATATCAATATTTTTATATCACATTCAGCAATAATAATGTTTTATTTCTATCGTGGTTTTGTCAATGATAAAAGGATAAATCAAAAAAGCCATAGGCATTTGCGGATGTGACATCCATGGAAAATTCTCCAAAATGCCACGTCATCTGACAACCTCATCGAAAATGAAAATTCTGGGTGTTTTGCGGGCCCAACCCTTAATCCACGTCACAATCCCGCACCTACTTCTTTAATCATCAAGGTTAAAATTAAAAAACGGAAGGAGAAAATAAAACTAAAGGGCAGAAGAAACAACTTATTGGTTTAATTTAAATAATTTTTAAAATTTATTTCATCATTAAAAAAATATGATAATGATAAATTACTGAATTTGGCACAAAAAATCAAAATATAATTATATATACATAATAATACTAAATAAAGATAAAATGAATAATTTATATAATTAAAAAATAATGAGAAGCATAAATCGTTAAATTTTAATTTTTTATTCTATTTAGGTCACACTCTTGAAAAATTAAAGTAGTATTAATTATTTTATTTTAATTTTAGCCTTATTTAGATGTCTGCATTAAAAATTATTTTTAAGTAAATGAGCATTAATTAAAGGGTAATTTAGCCAATTGTGGTTATTTTTTACTAAGTATAAGGATATGAAACAAAATAATTATCCCTTGATTTTACTAATCTAATCAGCTTATTTACTAATCTAATCCCCTTGAGGGGATAAATAATTATTTTTTCTGAATAAAAACTACCAAAAAAGAAAATAGGTCTTTCTATTTCTGCATTCTAAATATGGTAAAATTTTGGTTTCCACCTTTTTCGCGGCAGTAAAAATTGCAGACTACATTCACGCCTTAATTAGAGGCTTGCTTTTTTCTTTCTCGTACATTTCAGCTGCTTTTAAAACGTTAGCCTCTCCCTCTCTCTCTCTCTCTCTCTCCCTGTGATTTCCCGACTAGTTTCCAGGCCGCTCTCGCCGGAATCTCGTCGGGAACCATAGAACCAGTGAAGGCTTCCACTCACTAGCTAATCTTTCTTTTCTATACTTACTTTTTCTTTTACGCTCAACTCATTATCATACAAGTCACCACAATTTTTTCTTTTTCTTTAGGAGTTTTTTCAATACAAGTTTATTCTGAAATAGGGTGTTTTGTCACGATTTAGCAAAGATATTCTATTGCAGTTGTTTTGGAGTTGTATGATAAGGTGACAAGATTTGGTGATTTTGGAGATTAAAGTAACAAGAACATGAAGCTGTTGGTTAAACTTTTATTATTTTAATTGCAAAGTTTATATAATCAAGGAAATTTTTTATAGTTTCAAGGATTTCTTGATTATCATAATCAACTTTAAAGAATCTCATTCTCTCTTTTAGAGGTGAGATTATCAAACATTTTTTGGCTTCCTTAACTTTTGTTGAATCTTGCATCTGTTCTTAAGGGGTCTGTTTAGGTGGGTTTGGTGAATTGGAGGGAAAGAGAAAAGGAAAATGTTAAAAATGTCGAAGACAGAGAACTCTGTTAAAGAGTGGGAGGTGAAAGTGAAGCTCTTGGAAAATGGAAAGGTTGATAAGTTGAAGAATTCAATGGTTTCAAGGTCTCCAATGAAGCTATGGATTTTAAGGGCAATTACAACTGCTTTGTTATGGACTTGTGTAGTTCAGTTAATGGCTTTGGGGGAAATGTGGGGGCCAAGATTGTTAAAGGGTTGGCCTTCTTGTTTTAGTCAATCTGAAGTTCACATATCTTCTATTCCTCCCAGAGTTGTTCTTCCTTCCAAGAGTAAGTTCAAGATTCTAATTGTTCATTTTTTTTACTGGTTATTTTTTTCAGGAATAGAGTTTTTAACATTAATTTAGGCGCACTCATTCTAGGTGATAAAAATTTTCCATATTTGCTAAATTATTTTAATTTGCCTTCTCCTTACATTAGAGTGATATGATTATCTTGGTTTCTTATCACCCTTTTATTTTCTTGTTATTATATTTAAGTAAATTGTTTCTGTTATATGTTTTTTCCCATTCTGTTTCACGGAAGTCTGAAATTCTGGTTTTATTTATTCTTAATTTGGTAATTGCAGGGGTTTATAAGAATAATGGGTATCTTATGGTTTCCTGTAATGGAGGACTCAACCAAATGAGAGCAGCAGTGAGTTTCTACATACTCTAACCAAAAACCATTAGCAATATGAAATTGCTTTGATTCTCTGTGGTATAATCTTGTTTGCTGTCACAATGTTCGATATTTAATTACTTCTGTATTTATCATGCAGATATGTGACATGGTTACCATTGCTAGATATCTAAATGTAACTCTTATTGTCCCAGAGTTGGATAAAACATCATTTTGGAATGACCCAAGGTATGCTACTTTATCTATAGTCTCATCAACTGTCCCGAATTCAACCTAAAAGTTTCTTCAATTAATTATCTGATCAATTCTTTATGAGGCAGTGAGTTTCAAGACATATTTGATGTTAATCATTTCATCACTTCCTTGAAAGATGAGGTTCGTATATTGAAAAAGCTACCGCCTAGAATCAAAAGTCGAGTTGAAATGGGGATGTTCTACTCACTGCCACCAATTAGTTGGTCAAACTTATCTTACTACCAGCATCAGGTTAGTTTGCTATAATTGTAGAGCAACTTTGGCCTTTCCATTTCTCTTTAGCTTATGATGTATTTGTAGACTAATGTGGACTAATTTTTGAAGTGTTTGCCAACAGATTCTACCTCTGGTGCAGAAGTACAAAGTTGTCCATTTGAATAAAACTGATTCTCGTCTTGCTAACAATGGACTACCTCTTGAAATTCAAAAGTTGCGTTGCCACGTAAATTTTAATGCTTTGAGATTCACACCACAGATAGAGGAGTTGGGTAGAAGGGTGGTTAGAATGTTGAGGGAGAAAGGCCCCTTCCTTGTCCTTCATCTTAGATATGAAATGGATATGTTGGCGTTTTCTGGCTGCACTCAAGGTTGCAACAGTGAGGAGGTTGAGGAATTGACCAGAATGAGGTAATTTTCTCTTTATCACGAACTTTGAATAATATGAACCAATTTGAAGTATAACTAACCGTAGAATTCTTTTTACATTGTTAGATATGCTTACCCCTGGTGGAAGGAAAAAGTTATAAATTCTGAAATGAAGAGGAAAGAAGGTTTGTGTCCTTTGACACCTGAAGAAACTGCTCTTGTATTAAGCGCACTGGGAATTGATCGTAATATTCAAATTTATATCGCTGCTGGAGAAATATATGGTGGGGAAAAAAGAATGAAGGCTTTGGCAGCAACCTTCCCTAATGTGGTAGGTAGAATATAACAGCATACCTTTTACATTTGCATGTGACTTGAAAATAACTTACCAATATGAAGCAGGTTAGGAAAGAGACTCTACTGGAACCATCAGATTTGAAGTTTTTCCAAAACCACTCATCCCAAATGGCAGCATTGGATTATCTCGTGTCACTGGAGGGCGACATATTTGTTCCTACATATGATGGCAATATGGCTAAAGTAGTCGAAGGCCATCGCAGGTAATGCATTGCTTCGATATTTGGAATGTCTTTTATTCATATTCTTAAACTGATTTTGTTTTTATATCAGGATTTAGTAATTGCTATTAAAAAATGAACCATCTAAAACAAGTTTCTCCAGGATTTCTCACCCTTTTTTAGGAATAATCTGCAAAATGGAGACATTATTGTGGTTAAATTCTTTAGTACTTTCAAGTTGCTTATGAAAATTGGAATGTCAGTCTGATGTGTTTCTTGGGTGTCATTGACCTTTAGATTTTTAGGCTTCAAAAAGACAATCTCATTGGACAGAAAGCTTCTAGTTGGTTTAATAGATCAATACAACAAGGGATCATTGAGTTGGGATGAATTCTCTACCACTCTAAAGCAAGTTCATGCAGATCGAATGGGAAATCCGAAGACAAGATTAGTCATACCAGATAAACCAAAGGAAGAAGATTATTTCTATGCAAATCCACACGAATGTTTGCAACTGTTAGATGAAACATGGAGCAGCACATGATCCTAGTCATGCCAACAAGCTGGTCATCCTTACACTCAATTCCTATATGCATATATCGAAGAAAAATGGCCTAATTTATCACATGGAGGCTTAGGCACAGATGATTTTCATTCTGTTGGTTAAATTAAATTTGAAAAAACTAACTGCCTCAGGCCTGGCTCTTCTTGAACAGCACGACCAAAAGTATTTATAGTTATTTTTTAATAACCAGAATGTGTATAGTGAAAAAATGCCCAATTAGCGATGCTAGTATCCAGTTACCTGGATTGTAAAGAATGGATAATAGAAAATTTTCCCCTGGGGATTTTGAGATGTATTGCGCATTTCTTCTCCATAAGTTATCGCTCGTTTCTGTTTCTCTGCTTTCAGTTGGATATGGAATGTAAATTGAAATGGTAACCACAAAATAGGTGTCTTTTCATAGATATAAAATTCACAAATAGGCAATTGAGATTAACCCAGAAAACCAAGAATTAACTTTGATAATTTTGCATACATAAAAATGCAGCCAGCCAAACTACATCTCGAGACTTCATATATTATTTAGATGCCATAGTTGTTGAACCTTCAAGAAGAAAAGGCTAGTAGTTTGGTAATAAAATTCTCATGATTGCATAATCATTCTAAGTGGGTTAGGAGACTAAGAACATTTATTTCCTTCCTACATTATTTAGTTAATCACTAAACGCTACAACTAATTTTATAACTTAAGAGGTACTTATTAAAGTATTCAGTGTCCTTTAACACCATTCCATTATCTATATTAAAAATTTGGTTACACATAATGGTGCAGTTTAAAACAACTCAATCTTTACTCGAAAGACTTGAGAATTTCTATTTTCATTTAAGTCGCAACTCTTATTCCCAAGAAGTTTCAAGCAGGATCACATATCTTTAGGTTTAAGGGAGAGAGGAAACCACTCAAACTGATAAAACCAAGACAGAAGCATATTTTTCTGATCATTCAAAAACAGTGTAAAATCTCATAGTGGGGTAGGATTCACCTCCATGCTCAATAAATTCTGCTCCAAGAGAGTTAATGAGCAATGAAAGATTCAAGAGAGTGCATTTAAGTGATCCATGAAAATGTTGTTTTAGTGGGTGATCCAAGAAGTTACTATTAAGAAACAATCTTAGAAAAGGTGCAAAGGTCACACATGGATGGCTCTAATTATATAAAAATAATAGCGTTACTGTTCCCAATTCCACTAGGGATAGTGCCTTTATTTTTCAGGCACTCCAAGAAAACTTAGCTTTCGCACCACACAAACGTTGCCAGAAGTGGGTTGACTCTCAATTTTTCAAAGATCTAATGACTGCCCATAAAAGAGGAGGGAAAAAGTTGTTGGTAAACTGATTAGACAATGCACTTGATGAGTATAGAATAGAGTCCTCTTACGTTAAGCAGCCCCATAATGACTCTTATATCCTTCATGCTTAAATTAAATCAGTCAATTTTATCCCAATTGTGTCTGTATTTTGTTTGATCCTTCAACTTGTCCACTCATGACCCATTTCAAATGTGAAAATTTCCATTGGCCAATAAAAAATTATTTTTGGTAATTCCCATTATAATTAATATCAGAATATGACTATATAGCACATTGTCGTTTTTCTATATTCTCTTCCTTTCACATTTCTCTCATTGTGAGTGAAGTTTCATCAACTTTAGTCTGTGAGAGCATAATTTTCAATATGATAATTATACAGAAAATCAAGTTCAACATCATATTATCAGTTATAATTGAAAATTAATAAATTTGAATTATGAAAATAATAGCCTTTTGCATTAAAAGAATAAAAATAAAATAGAATAAAGGATTTTACTTGCCTAGTATTTACAAGAGCTTACCACATTATACCACAAATGAACTTATTGAGGTAATCTAACAATACTTATTTTTCTTAAACACTTGACAAAGGGAAAACCAACCTGTAAGTTCTACAATACGGTAGTGGAAAACCCAGCACCTAAAACCCCGCGCATCAAGGACAGCTAGACTCCAGCAAGCTTCGGTTCCTAACCAAAACCTTAAACAAACTAGACCGTTTCTTATGAATCTACCGGTTCAAGTTCCTATGATGGTGGAACATGGACCGAACCCTTGGTTTGAATTTGAACCTACAGTTCAGTTTGGAATCAGTTCCCAAAAAAAAAAAAAAAAATATATATATATATATATATATATATATATATATATATATATGGCTTGTAAAACCAGCTGGAATCAAACTGAAACCGGAACCAGGACCAAGCCGGAACCAAACTGAAACCAGAACCAGGACCACCAATTCTGGTTCTGGTTTCCAAATTAGCGAACCGAAACAGGCAGTTGCAGCTGGATTCAAACTGGTGGCCAAGTCTAATGTCAGCATTAGCCTGCAGAACAGCTCCATGAACCAAAACTTAAAACAACAGAGAAAGTAAAACTCGGCAGCTACAAAAACATGTGCGTCATTGCCATTTCTAAGAAAGCATAACCAAAAGGGCAAGGAGACAAACACCATGCGAGATGGAACCATTGGATGATATAAAGCAGCTTCTCACATTATGTGCATGGAAGCCTCTACATGAGAGCCGCCAGCAAATAAATATAACACTTTCAATTCCTTTTTCTTTTTTTTTTTTTTTTCTTTTCTGCCCAACCAAGGAGATTGCATCCACACAACCAGGCAAATCAAAGAGCATAAACATTTACAATTGATCTGGAGTCATTATTTGTGAACCATAGCATAACAGAAAAGAACATCGCCATTTCCAAAATTGGAACCAGATGAAGAAATCATAAGGGTGAAAATGAAACCAGAATACTAGCTTTTTTCTCTTCTTGATCTCTTACGAGCGTGAGTAGAGTCTTCCAGCGCTTGATCGTTCAAAAATGGGTTTTCTTGATCCTGGACGAACACAAGGTAAAAGGATAATGAGGATAAACCAGAAAAATGAACTGGACTAGCAAGTTTGTATGTCATCAAAGAAAAGGCACGAAAATAAAAATCTAAGCAGAGTCATTCAAGTCATAGCAGCAAAAAAGTCCTTAAATTATTGCTTCAGAATCATACCTTTGAACTTGATGCCACAATATTACTGGCTTGTTTACCAACATCAAATTGCACTGATATGTTTGTCTGAGACAAATCCACACCAGAAGATTGCAGCGCTTGGGTCAGAGTATCCAAGATCCTGTTGAACACCAGAGTTCCATTCTGTAAGACTGTAACAGTATATGTAATGTCCATTTCTATGAGTTTATCATTAGAATGTTATGAGGGGAAAAAATGTTCTAAGAACACAATTCATATAAGGTTTTCAATATCTTTTAGGCTTGATCGTAATTCACGTGGTGACCTGGTCTGGTGACCAAGACAAAAATCAGTGCAAAGCTCAATAACCAAGGTATAAATTACTGGACATGAGATTTATGTGGTTAACAACAAGAATTGGCAATTAAAGTAACACATTTGCAATGAAATCAGAGAAGATGCTCACCCTTGAGAATATGTACTTGAGATGCTATCGGATCCAGTTTCACTCATTGGCTCCTCTTGTCCATTCACTGTATTGTTTGGGGCATCACACAGAGTAGCACATGTTCGGCCATGCCATTGTTGGGGTTGAAGTTGGAATTCCATATTCTCAGCATCAGAAACAGATTCCTGCACAGGCTGAGCAGTTACACTGCCCTTCCCAACGACAAACATATTCGAGTGCACTTGCACATTGAAAGGGACTGCAGTGGTGCCCAGGTCAGACTCAATTGAGTTATGTACATTTGTGAGTATTGCAGCATTTTCATGACCAGAACCATTCTTCAATCCTTGAGAATGATCCAATACACCTTCTACAGGAGCATGGTGATTTTTCTGTTTCAAGAAGAAGATAAACCATTAATAAGGATAATATAAAAGGCAATTGTAGAAAGAAATATTCCCTACAATCACATATAGAAAAGTCACATTGGGATCCATGCCCAAAAGATGACCAATAAAAGAATAAGTGCACAAATGCTTGATTGTGCTGTTTTAAATGCAATAAGCGCACAAATGCCACTGCATAAGCGCTAATTGTAAATAAAAAATAAATAGAAAAGTTTCAGTCAGAAATAGTGCAAAACATTCAGTTCATTTAAATTAGAACATGCCATTAATATTTGAATGCTATTGTTTAATAAAGCTATAAACAAGCATGTGTATAAGTTAAAAGTATTGTGTAAATCCCCACTTAATTCCAAGTTTCTGAACTTCATTATGGTCGGATTGTAAAAGCGAGGATGCATCATCAACATTCCAAATAATGATATTGAAAGCCAAGGATTAAAAGAAAAAAAACTCCATGAAGTGCACAATCATATCCCTCAAAACCTCAGAATATCATGAATAGATCATTTATCAGAAAATCTAAAAACCAAGAAATCTAGGAACTCAGTTAAAACTTAATCCCGAACATATTTGAACATAAAAATGAGGGATGCAACACCAGGAATTCCTGAAAGGTCATTCATTCAGTACTACTAATGCTGAAGAAATTGATAATTGAACAAATAACAAAAAATGGAAAAAGAATTATTTGCATTTTTAGAAATATAGCAAGCTAGCACTCCACACATTAGGAAACATGTACATGAAAGCATATAATACTAATAAGTAAATACTATTGAGTCTGTATCAATGAACTTCAGTAACAATTATTCTATGTACATGATTATGAATTATTTTCATTTTCTTCGGACCCAATAAAACAAAAAGAAATACATTTACTGCTTACAAAAAATAAAAAATTCACACACTTGGGCATTTCCTTATGGGCATTTCCTTAAAAATTCTAACCAAGTGTGCGTTTTTTTTAGATGTAGTGTTTAAATGCTAAACAATGATACAGAATTACATTTAAAATTCCACAAGTTTCTTCTTTGATTCTTTTTTTTTTTTTACACCAGGTTGGATTGATGTAACCATCTAGCAGAGCAAGGGTTGCATTATTTGAAATATTCATCACAGGAAACATAAAAAAAACCACAAATAAGTTCCGGTCAACAACAATCAAACAAGCTAGTGCTACATCTTCCACATGATAATCCTCTTCACAATCTCGCAAGCAGAAGTTCACAGCAAAACTTGGCAACTCTTGTTTCCAAGCAAGAGATATTTCCCACACGAACAAAAAATACATTTACCTATTTCCCATGTAATGAAGTTTCAGACAAAATTAATTCAGAAATTATAAGAGACTCTCTTAGCATGAAGCAGAATCAACTCACAATACAAAGAGTTAGACAAAAGAAATACAAACTACTATGGTATATTTACATACAGACATCATGAATTGAAATATACCCAGGGTGTCAATTTAGTTGGCTCCTGACTCCAACCTTGGTATGGCCCTTCATACACCTGTAACTTTTCCTGTAAAAACTGAATATACTCTATAACCTGCAAATGATTATGCAAATTTTCTTATTCATTCAATCAATTTAAAAAAAAAAGTATACAAAGAAGTGTTTTCTCAATTGAACAAAATTTTAGAACCGAAAATCTGAAACATGGTTAGGGGAAATCAAGAGAGTGATTAACTGGCATACCTCTAACAAGAATGAAGCTTTATCCCTTTTCTGATCATTTTGAGGTATGAGATCTCTCAAAATCTGGAACCTGTCTCACAAATCCAGTTGTTCATAGATAAGCAAAAGACCACTCCAAAGGTATTGATTGTCAAAATGAGTCTAACAAAGCAAATAAGAGACTCAAAAGATGACACAATAATTATCAAATACAAGATTCTCATACCAACAGAACTCAGACATCCTTGTTATGGTATTACAGTAAAGAAGAAGAATTAAGTGCTAAAACATATTTCTACAGTACCTATTCTCCCATATCCTTCATGAACAAATATTGGCCATGACACTAGCCACAAACAGAGAAAATTTGATAAAAACTCAACTCAAGTCCTGAACTATTTCGGCTAGCTGCATGGATCCTCCTTCTCTATCTGCAATGCACCGGCCATTGTGATGCTAAATTATTTTTTACCTCTTCATTACCCATTATTATTTCATGGATACTTCCCCTCTTCTTTAATCCCATCATTTGAATCCACTCATTTCTTCAACTTCACTACTGCACTAACAAGTTTACGTTAGACATTACCAAAACCAAACCTTGCTTACTCCAAAAGAGATTTCCTTCGTCCATATAATCTTCCAAACTTCAATTACACACTACTCAACATATTGTCCCCTATCTTTCTTCTTTTCCTTCCTCCTTTTCTCACTAAAGGACACTACTACGCAGGACAGTGATAAAAAATCACAAATTTGAAAGTCTTATAACTAAAAGAAAGCAATTCAAACTAAAGGCTTACCATACCACACATTTTCACATAATTTTTTTGCATGCAATTATAGAACAAGGCGAATTATAAATTTAAAATTAAGCTTACCTCTCATTAATCTTGCTCCTCCTACGCTGCTCTGTCTCTGAATGCTTCGACCTATGCGTATTCGCCTTCTGTTCGTTGCCTTTGCCATCTACTTTCGCTAATTCCCCTATAAGTTCAAAACCAAATTTTTTTAAAAAAAATAATAATAATTTCACTGCTACCACGTCTTATATATACATATATACGCATACCTCTGTAAGAAGAGGAGTCATAACCGTCAGGTTCATCTTCTTCGTCGAGGTGAGACTTAGCCGATTTCACCATAATTCTAAGAAGTTCAATTCTTTTATTGTACAAAGACTGAGAGAAAGAGTAGTTGAAGACTTGATTGGAAACGGAGCTCCGACGAGGACCCGGAGAGGTCCGACGGGTCTGCAAATTTAGAATGACAGGAGAGAAGAAGCCCTAAGGAGAAATTTTTTTGAAAAAAAAGAGTTAATATAATAATAATTGTTTAATATTGCAGGAAATTCGGTATTCTTTTTTCTTTTTAAAAGATAATAGTGTTTGGACACTGATAGGTGCTAATATGCGCCTTGTGTATTGTCGTTTAAAATGAGCAGCAAAAGTCAGTTAGGTTTCAGTTCAGCTGCCCGCTGGCTGGTGCTGTCCAGCTCTTGAGGTTGTTGATTTTTTTTTTTAATTAATATTGTTAGACTTTTTTTTTTTTTTTTTTTTGTGCCTAACTTATTAATATGATATACTGTCAAATTATTATATGGCAATTTTATTTTATGGAATTTTTTTTTTTGTTTGTTGGGATATTTGAAATCAAATAAAATATATTGATAATATCTTATATGTTCTATTCTAATCCAATGATGGTTCAGTTGCTAAGTTGTTTTATTTTTCTATGTTATTGACTAATATTTAATTATTTATTTTTTGGAATCCAATTACTTAATTCAAAAAAAAAAAAAAAGGGAAAGATATATCTTGCATGCAATCGATATCCTAATTAACAAATTATTTTCAACATATATATTAATATATCTATATACAAATCATACTTCAAACATGATTTCCTTCTTCATGCTCTCCTCTTACAGTTACATGACCAAATGCCAAGGCTCAGAGGTTAGGAAGAACCCAAAAGAGTTGAATGAAGTTCATGTTGTCATTACCAATAGTGGCATTATGGCATATTAGCATGCCAACTCCGCTTTGACCTAACCGAACCGGACCTTATGAGCAGCGGAGAAATGCTTGGATGCTGCCACCATTGCCGCCTCCGGCCTTAAGGGTGCTCTATTGGACGTTGCGGCACTACTAGCATTCACTGACAGTGGTTCATCGACGCATGAAAAAATCCATTCCTTAAGGGTTGAAAACCAACTGACCATTTTCTCCAAAACTATTGTTATTTAATCAGAACTGAAACTAAATACTATGTGCAAAATATTTAAGCGGAAGTAGATCAGTTTTTGCAATGTTTGTTCTGTAATAATGGAAATGGTAGCTACGTTTATGCTTATATAGTATAAAATATGCCTTGGATGTCACGCTTACAGTGTCTGGGGGCTTGTAATTGTCCGGAAACATCCTTACCGCGGGCAGAGCAGCTGGTCAACTAAACCCTTCTCCAAGCCAATTGTCTCGGCCTTCAAGCCCATTTCATCTTATCGACGGTATCCAGGTCCTTTCTAAAAATATTCTCAGAATGTTCTCTAACAAAATTGAATCTTTATTAATAAGGAAAAAGTCCCATCTGAGTCCTTTTCCTTCAAAAATTATATAATATGGACTTGATTGGCAAGATAATTTGAACTTCTAATAATATCTAGACTTCCAAGTTTATAAGTAGATAGATAAAAGAAATCTTCCAACTAAAACTAAGATAAATTAAAGATCAAACAAGAAAAGGGTGGCATGCAGGATCTAAAATTCATAATTCTAAAATTCCCTTCCTGATACTCAAAATTTAATAATTTCAAGCCAGAATTTAGACACCATTATCAGACATCATTCATAATTTCTATAACCAAAATTGAAATGGTGCTCATAAAATTTTCAAATCTGGAAACCGTAGCCACAAGATTATGTACAAAGTGAACTGAATGATGGTAACTTGCATTCCATCAGGAAACATGCCACTCTTTATTCAAGACTTGAAAGTATATGTACTTGCATGTGCATAGGCATGAGCTCAATGTCTATAATGCGCGTATTTATCTATGAATGTAGATCTTGAGCGATGCATTTAGGTAAAGTTGAAGGCCACATCTCCAACAAGAGAAAAAAGAAAAGAATTCATACATGCAATCATGGATTATAAACAACTATGTTATTCTGCTTGACTATGTAACAAAAATTATAACTGTCAATTATGCCTAGGAAAATAAGATAATTCTCTACAAAGAATATCCATTATGGTCAAGCATGCTACTCCGTCAAAATTGGTTAGGGTTGGAAAGATAAAAATCATTCTTTTCCAAAGAAGCCTGAACTAAAGTACATATCAAATACAAGTGGCTGAAGAGATTCATACCATAGCATACTAACTAAGAAAGCGCTTCATTTGTTGAGTTCTTCAACCATTATGATAAAGAATTAGCATTTCCCCATCAATGCAGAAACTGCAGATGTTTCACTTCTTCATCAGATTCAGCTAATGCAGCTCTTTCTTTCATCAAGAATGGCATTCAATGCTAGTGACAGGTCATGGACACTCAAAAAAATATGTTATCCTACCTAATTATTCTACACCATCCAGTTCTTCCTGGTCCTCCAATTGAGCTTCTTCTTTGTTCATTTCCCCACCTCCTGTTTCATTATTTTCACCACTATGCTTGAAAAACAACCCAGTAGAGGAAACATCTTCATCAAGAGCCTCCTCGACTTCTTTGTCCTTTGATTTTGAGATTATTTCACCATCCATCCATCTCGGACAATGGCGTGTAACTCCAAGAGCAGCCTCGAGTGGTGCCTGACCTGAAGGGCTTGAAGCATGCAAGGATGCTTCAGTAAGATCAGATCCTGAGCATGAACATTCAGGAACCGGATGAGAAAGAAAAGATAAAAGTTTCGATTTTGTGGAAGCTTCTACTGCTCCATCAATTAAACTTCTTCTCAAATGCCTGCGTATGGATGTCAGCCAGGCATCATTTGCTTGATATAAGTGTTCACGGGTTTCGTCAAGAAGCTTGGCAATTTCCTTCCTATAATAACAGAGCAAAACAATAGTCAAATATGAAGTGAAAAAGGAAATTGGCACCTTTCACAAGGTTGAATTTGTAGGTGACTTTGTAGAATACTATATCCATACGTCCTCTATTTGTGAGTCCTTTGTCACACACTAAATGCTATACAGGACCACTATGTGGCCAAGTCTCAAAGGTCAATTAGACCAAACAATTTATCATACTACTCAACATACAAAGGGAAAGCTATTCCTTTAAGATAGGTCAGTTAAAAACAAGAGATGACAGGGAAAGGGTACTCCTGTTAGGAGAAAATGCACAGTAAGTATCTTTCCACAGAGATATCTAATAAGCCACCAAATAGATATATATTCATACTTGTGTGCTTGACAATTACCTGTCTGGTCTAAAGGTCTTAGATGAAGCTGATTGATAGAGCCTATGCCCCATCACCAAGCTGGCAAAATTTGGATGTCCTTTCCCATCACGATCAAATCCAGGAATAAACACATCAGCTTCGACACAAATCATATAGTCAATTGCATCCCACAGCAATTTGTGAGCATTAGTCCTCAACTCAATAACTGTACTCTCTGGCTCATTATCGCTCTCAGCAACCCAACCCCACCAACCTTCAATGTTATAAGATTTGGGTCGAGCTGGGGGAGGTGGAAGTGGACGAGGGCGTGGACCTGCATTTTTCCATGCTTCAAGCTTCTTTTCTTCCACAAAAGAAGGTGGGGACTCTGGATAATTGCCAACTAGGTTAACCTCACGGCCATAAATTCTACTAAGTTCCCATCCTGCACTGAGGGAAGTCCTATCAACAACATTTTCAAACATTGCATGAAGAGGAATTAAGGTTCTTTGGCCGCCAAAAACTTCTCCACCAGAAACATATATTATTGTGTCCCACGAGTATCCATATGCACAAAGAAGAATACCAACCTGTAGAACAAAGTCATTTAGATCAATAGCATGCTAATAAGTTCTTTAAATATTCAGACCTTAACATATAGCTACGCTTGTTAATGGATAGACTGAGCTGAACAACCATTTTTCTAGATGGGGGTCATCATCAAAATTTCACACATCATGCAAACCTAGATAGCTATAACATGCAAAGAATAGATCCTGCCATTTTCCTATTCAGTGAATTTTGAAGAGAACCCTACTACTTGCACTGATTAAATGAACCCTACTACTTTCTCTGATTAAATGATTGAAGCAGTCCCTAACATTTTAAACTATAAAGTGCCTCATCCTAAAGTCCTGACAAATGAGGGTGAAAACCATGGAACTATGCTTCTTTACATGGTAGTTATTTATTGCATTACAACTTCTGAAGCATAAATGTTTTATATGTGTGCAATGTCATACCAAAAAGGGCTAAAATACTAATAAGTTTTTACCTCCTCTGGCATTAATGGACATGAACCATTGCGGCGTTGTTCAACAGAACTTACAGAAAGTTTCCCTTTGACAATCCTACGTTTTAACATCCAGGCTCGTTTGTGCTGAATGAGTTCAGTGTGCACATCCTTTGGAAGAGCTCCAACACACAATTCACAATCAAACACCAAGTAAGCTATGCAGTTAAAGCTTAAAATATTGACAAATCAAAGAACTAATCATGCCATCTGAGTTTGGCACAGGTACCTGGAAGAGTTCAGCACAGCCATTATATGCCAAAGCCTCTCTTGTCATCCCAGGATCAAAGGCTATAAATGGCCGGCCAGGAGCCCGTAATCTAAAATGTGAGAAAGTTTAGATAATAAGAGAGAAAACGTGAAATTCAAATTGCAAATATTATATTATGAATAGTCATTGACCTATGCAAAATTTTAGTAGCAAGTTCCTGGACCTCTTGTCGGAACCGCAAGGCATGAAAAGCTACTCTACATCTCAGCCTTTGATATTCTTCAAGGTGAGGAGGAAGGATGGCCTATAAAAGCACCAGAAGAGATGGAAATATGTTTTAACCAGGCGATAATAAAGAATGATGGTATTAAACCAAGATTGAGAAAACACAATTCAAAATCTCAAACAATGGTGATATTTTCTACCAAGAAAATTATTTTTTTGCAGGGAACAATAGGGATCGGACACATGACATATGCAGAAGACAAACATGAAACCATCTTATGAATGCTAGGAAAACTGAAGTTACGTAATATTGCACAAACATAATCATTGGCCAAGTGGTATCACGGGCCAGGTTTCACTTTGAACGTTATGCCCTATGATCTTATTTTCAATCTTTATTTACGACTCCCATAGGCTAAATACATAGGGCAAGGACTTGAACTTTACATCCATAATCCACAACGTTTAATCTCCAATCTCCTCAACACTTCAGATCTCTTTTATGTAGGAGAATCCAAGAACTCATGTAAATATTGACCAGTGGGAGAGATCTAATAAAAAGTTTCATGACTTGCAACTAGATTCATTTTGGAAGGAAACAGTATCAAATTGGTAGTTTAAAACCTTCAATATACCTAGGTAAAACAAAAGGACACTTAATCAAGTTCAAGTTGTGCCTACCTGCAAGCATCCCCCTTCTGGAATCACCAGTTCAACCACTGAATGCTTACCAAGTACTGGAAGAACTTGATGCAAATAAAAATAGGGTGAAGCTGAATAAGACACCCTGAACGATGGGATCTTCTTTTGTCTCCTTGCCCCTTTAAGATCTTTTGGAAGGGTTTTCACTATTTTTATATCTTTTACCAGAGCTGCCATGAACTGATCCTCATTGTAAAGGTATGCAAAACTTTTGAATTGAGAGCTGCGACAAACATAGTTATTTAATAATGAGCGTCTAACAACTATAGAATTTTGCTGCTGATTAATGTTTAATAAAACTGGATATTGCACCTACAAACAACAAACCACCTGATTCCTTTGCTGCTTGTAGTTGATTGGATCTCAGGAATAACTAAAGTAGCATTTAGAAGCCGAGCAACCACAACCACATCACATATCTAAAAGGTAGATAAGATATTAGATATCTTTTGAACTATTAATTATGCAAATCTACTATCAAATCAAACATATAAACAAGACATGCTATCCTCACCGAATTCCTAATTTCATGGAAACCACCTTGTATCCTGACAAAGATATATCCATTTGATATTGGTTTGGGTTCTGTACATGTATATCGAAGTTAGGAACCCAATGTAGTACACAGAATTCAAAAAATATTTTTATCCTCTTAGTTGCAAGCATACATAGTTATATTTCCTTGGAAAAGCAGAAAAGAATATAAGAAACATTTAAGTCTTAACAACTGCAATATCTCATAAGATAGTAAATACTAAAACTCACATCAAGCATCAAGATTTGGATTAACAACAAAGTCAGGATATATGTTATTCATTTCAAAGACAACTTAACTTTATTAGACATTTAAAGTTGGAACTCCATGGTTATTTATTCAATCAGGAGGAGTCATTGGCATATTTCAAATATTACTTCAATGACTTCTGCAAGCTTCTAACAACAAATAAAAGTTGGACAAAACATATGGAATCCATCTCACGTTCACCTCTTCAATTGTTAATTTTAGTCTATAACCAATTATTACTACAATTTTAATGCTTCATGAAGGCCTATGCAACTCCTGATAGGTGAGTAGAAATAAAACAAAATAAAGAAAATGTTTTTGCACGCAATAAACTACTGAGCAGTAGAACCTAGTTTTTGTGGAAACAAATTAAAAATGGGAACCTATTGTTAGGCTTAACATTGCCGTGAATTATGTGTTATTAATTCTTAATTCATAACACCCATAAAGCATGTAACCATGAACAAATATAATTTAGTAACTAGGGATAAAAAAAAAAACAGTGGTTGAATATAAATCTGAATTACTCAAGTCCTCATAAGACGTAGATTTATAACACCAAGAAGGAAAGCTAACCAGCATAATGTCCTCTAGGATTGGCATCCGGATGCAGAGATTCAAAGCGCCTCACTGGACCCCATAATCTTCTGTATAATGGACTCTGCACACATATTGAACCTAGAACTATTACTATCCACTAAATGGACTACTAAACAAACACAAGACAGTTTTTGCAAATCAGAGATTATAGAAGGTATTACTATACCCAAAAAGAAAAAGAGCAAATAAATGGAAAAATACTAATAACCCAAAATCAATGCAGAAATTCAAAAACAGATTCAAACTAAAGAAAACAGGGGAAAAAAAAAAGACCAAAAGGAAACATAAAAATTTATCTAATTCAAGATAATAAAAAAAAATAACTGGCTTTCATTGAATAACCCCTTTAGATCCGCGCAAAACATAGGATAGCACAAGATTAAGCTAAAACCAACATTCACAAGGGGAAAAGACGGGACTGTTTCAATGATAGACTATCAAAGGAGTCGGAATAAGGAACAGCCAATTAAAGCATCAACAGGATCCAAACATTTAAGCAATATAAAAACAAGAAGGGAATGTTAGAAGTACAGTTTTGTCTAATTCAGCATTCTCAAAGATGGGTCTCCAAGAAAAGATTGTGATCGAAGACTGGTACTCTGCAATGCCCTCCTCAGTAAATCTTGCTAGCAGAAAGTGTACAAAAAGAGAAAAAGCAGACAAAACTAACCCAACTAAACCAACCCATTTCATTTTAGACTTCATTACCATCTTCGCTTCTCCTTTCATTGAAACCAAGCACGAGCACCACCACCACCACCACCACGACCTCTCTCTCTCTCTCTCTCTCTCTCTCTCTCTCTCTATCTCTATCTAGTACACATATGCATACAACAGAAAATAAATTGAGAAAAAAACACAACTTTCTCTCACTATCAGTCCTCTCTGACCTCTGTCTTCAAGATTTTAACGATTTAGAAGGTCTGGAGCTGAGAAGAAGACAGAGGAGGAGTAGAATAGTGAAAGTCAAGAAGAACAGAGAGAGAGAAGACAATTGACGCGTGTGAGATATGTGTCTAGTAATACTAGAGAACTGTTTGAATTGGATATATCAGACAGCGCTATGTTTATGAGATCCTGTCAGGTCTAACCATTACCATTTTAGGGAGCGTGCATCTCACGTGAGTAATAAATTGGGTTACTGTTAATGGTTTACACTGCATTGCAGAAAATGAAGTTGATAATAAACAGAGAAAAACAGAGAGGAAATTTTTCACTGCATTTCCTCCTTTTAATTTTAATATATTATATATTACATTAAGTGTATTAATTAAAGAATTAAAGAGTTGAATCTTAAATAATTCACATAAAAAATAATAAAAAAAGGACATTTTTCACTGATATTTCTTCTACTCCAAAACCAAAAAAGCAACATTACAATTTCTCTCCACTTTCCTTAAATTTCCATCCAACCTCCTTGCTAGTTTTGAGTGGACAGAGAGTAAAATGTAGCATGTGGGTTTTTCTATGGTCAAAATATTCGTCTGGTGGGTTTTTGTAACTACGCTAGGTGATTAGAATCTGAAGAAGAGATAATAAAAGTTTTGGTCCAGTACCAGTAATGTTGTTGATGGGAATTGAGGAAAAAGACTAGAAATTTAGCGTCAAAAGAAAACTTCTGCAACTAATACTTTATGACACTTTTCCTTGTCGTATAGGCAAACGTCCTAAATGGGCAGTAACTGCAACTGGGTTTCCACAATTATTGCCTGTTCTGAACTTTTTATAGAGAAAGCTGCACCTTCAATTGCAGTTCGAATTTGCACGTTAACCCATAAAATTTCCACTCATGCCACCCAACGTCTTTTTTTTCTTTTTTTTCTTTTTTTTAAAGAATAACCCAACATCTTTAATTTAATTTAATTAATATAAGTAGCCATTTTCTTAGGTTATTCACCTCTCCAAGAAAAATTAATATTTTCTTCATTTAGTTGTGAGATTTTAATATAATCATTTTCAACTTAAAAGTCAGAAGAGATTAGTTTTTCATGCAGCCTAAAAGAGAAATTGAAAATTACTTTTTTTAGAATAAATTGAAAAATACTTTTAATAATTGCCAAAAGTGCTAAATATAGTTTATTTTTCATACCTAACTAGTAGTATATTTGTTGTTGTAAAGTTGAGATTTGTCAAATATTTCCTTATATATCTACTAAATTTTATGTTAGATCATTTAAAATAAATAAAGAGAATTTGAAGTTTTTTTAATAGTTTATATAGTTTTTTTTTTGGATTTTAATAATAAAAGAAATTTTACTAATAAAAAAATATAGTATTATTTTTGAAATTATTTTTCTCAAAAAATATTATTTATATGCAATTGAATAGATAATTTTAAAATTTTCATAATTTTCAATATAGCATTCTTTTTATTAGTGAAGATTTATAATAAATTTTTGCTTGCTAATGATGGAGTTGACAATGCTAAAATTTCAATTTCCAAGCTAAAAAAAAGAAATTGTGTTTGCCTTTTTGGTTTATGGAGATGCTTTTTGTACATTCTTTCTATAAGATATTATTTGATAGTTTATATTAATATAATATTGGTTGTCTCCATAATTAGGCCATTATTTGAGTCTACTTTCATCCAACAAGCCTTTATTTTAATATACAAAGTAAAACTAAAATTTAAATTTTTATGGGGATGAATACAAATTTTTAAAAAATATAAATACAATTTTTTTTTTTCAATATTAGAAAACCGGAGTTCAAACCTCAATCAATATATATTTACTATTAAACTATGCATTCGCACGCAAATACAATTTGTTTTTGTAAGTGTAATAAATTGATTATTAAAGTTGTAAACGTAATAAGATATAATATTGAAACTAAACGGGAAAGAGTCGTTCCAAAAAATTTTACTACTCTCTCCATTTTACTTTAATAGTAACAAGTGGGCATTTTACCTTGTTCTAAATGCCCGTTTAGGATTGCGAGAATGTATTAAATTTTTTTAATTTTATTTATATTTATTTAGTGTTTTGTATTAAAATTAATAGAGTTTTTAATTTTAAAAAGTGCAATTTAGATATTTTATTATATTTTTATAAAAAATTAATTTATTCTAATTATTTTCGTATTTATTGTGAAAACACCAAATATTACTATTAAAGTGGAAAATAGTATATTTTAGATAATCAATTTATATAGAGCATAGTGAAATAAACAATTTATATAGATGATCCCAACTAGGATTAAGATTCAATTATTGTTGGTGTTATGTAAAATATATATATATATATATATATATAATTTAAATTTAAATTAAAAAAAAAAAAGGAAAGGAGAAGGAATGAAATTAGTGGGACAACAAATTATTTAGACATTTGGTACGTGGGAAGTTTTAAGGATAAGCAAAGAAATCTTTAAGGGACCCAATTTGAAACTGTCGTATCCATTCAATACTATAGTTTTTGTCTAAAATAATTTTTTAGCGACAATTTTTCCAATCTTAAGAAATAAATAATAAAGAATGATTATTGAAAAGAAAAGGAAATTTATTTTGAGGACATGAAACAACATTATGCAAAATTTCATTTCCAATGCTATAAATGTCACTCTAAAAATGCAATTTTTTTAAAATTATTTATACATAGTTGAAAATATTATCGTATGACAAAAAATTATTTTTCATTAATTTGATTTATAAATGAGTCTATAAATTAATTTTTTTTCACAAATTTTTCTTTTTTTAGTTTTTTCAATGCTACTACTTATTGCCATTTATTTATAATATAAACATTTTTTAAAAAAATTGAATTAATTGTCTGATTTCGATGTAAATTGAAATCAAATCGAAATCAACTATTTTAAAATTTTTTTAGAAATTACCTAAAAATAATTAGATCTTAATTTCACTAGTTCTCATAAACTAAAAGAAATTACTTAATAATAGGGGCCATGTGATTTCTAACTTGTAAGATTCGACTTTGGACCCCGATGATGGTGGGATCCAATCTTATGGTGGGATCATTATTCAATTCTACATGTGATGTGACCTAAAAAAAAATTCCAATGGCACAATTTGATCTTTGTGTGACCAATCATTTTCCTAGTTCAAGAGTTCAAGAGTATTTGATTTGTAAATCCATTAATGGCAATTTATCCAACAAATTTGATTTAATTTGGGTGTAAATTCCTAACCATAAAATTCAAATCAATGGTTGAGATTCATAAGTACCCATTTTCTCCAAAACTATTTTTATTTTATTTTTCAAAAAAAATTAAATTTTTAATTTTTAATTCTCAAGCTTTAGAAATTAAACCATAAAATGATGATAATAATGTAAACGATTTGATAATAGATTTAAATTTAAATTATCTTAATATTAAATTTATAAAAATTATATATCTAAATTTGTACGGATAAAAATTTATTTTCTTTATCGTTTATAGAATAGAAGCAATTCTATAGAAATGGTACTATATATTGGAGTTAAGTGGTGAAATGTGCATTACTTATTAGTTTCGAACTATATAATATTTATATATAGATCCATTTAAAATTTTAATATTTCGTGCAAATCAGTTAATCATTTTAATATTTATAGCCTCTCAAATTTATTTAATTATTATCTAAATACACTTTAAATAAATTAAAAAAATTTGCTTTGCTTCCGTCACTTTTTTATTAGGTTGCATAAATAACTAATTTTCTCAACTAGCCTGCTTTCATATGGGTTTCAAGAGTATCTTCCAAGCTTGATTTAATCAAATTTAATTCTTTATACCCTTCTTTTTTAACGAATGAATTCACTTTTTATCCAAGAAAAAGATAAGTTAAGAGTTAAATTATTACTATTAATTGTTAATAAAATAAAAAATTAGTTAATTTTTAAATTTATAGTTAGAGTGAAATTACAACTAATCAAATAAGAACTTCCCTTGTGTTTCGTATGGTATAATTAATCATATAATGAAATGATAATTATATTATATGATTGATTATATTATTTGGTTAGACTTTTTTTAATACGGTAATGAAATTTAGATTACATATATAATTTTCATTTCTTAAATTGATATAATATTTAATTCATAAAACATATATATATATTATCCATTACATTAAATACATATAATACGAATTATATCAAGTCACCCTACCACTACTAGAACTGCTTGACCACCATTGCCACCATCACTTTACCACCAACAGTACCACCACCACCACCACCGCTACCACCGTTCTATTACTACCATCGCTCCACCATAATCAACACAACTACATAATAAAAAGTATATTTTAATATTTAATATGCAACACTTAATAAAAATTATATTTTATTCTTTTATATTATTATAAAAATTAGAATTATAGTATGAAAAGCATTAAAAGTATCAAAATGTCGATAATTTTATATTATAATTTAATTTATTTAACAAAAATATATGAAAAAAATTAATTCCTAACGACGGTAACTTTTATTTTATTATATTATATTTTTTAACTTACTTTTTTTATTTTTTTAATTCAAATGAATTTATAAATCTAACCATTTTTTTAAAAGTAAAGAATGCATCTCAATTTATATTATTTAAATCAAAGGATATAAATAGAAAAGAGGACATGCTCCCTAATCTAAATAGTCTTTAATAATTTAATGTAGAGAATGATTTTTTATTTAAATGTTTCTTTTGTATTAATAATAATAGGGTGATAGTGGGTTGGTATTGTGGTGATAGACTGATAGTTATAGCGGTGGAGATGAAGTGACGGTGAATGATAAGCGATTGTGGTGGTTGGTGCTGCAGAAGTAACGATCGTAGGGTGGCAGAGTGATAGAGTAGTATGATCGGTGGTGATATGTTAATTATATTACATATTTTTAAATAAATATAAAAAGATATATTAATTATATTTTATAAATTTTTATAATTACATTATTAAATATAATAATAAAATTTTAATTACATGTCATTATATTATATTACATTGCATTATATAAAAAAATAGTGTTGCTTTAATCTAAATTTTGTAAATTCAAAATGACCCCCCTCATTTATGTTGGAACTTGGAAGGCTCATCTTATGCAATTACACGAGGAGCCGAGATACTAAAACTTTGATTAACAATAAAAAAGGGAAAAATATTAATTAATGTGATTGTTTTTTTTAAAAAAAAAAATACAAAAAGTTGAGTTTCACAGGCATTTGCCGGCTTGCCAGGGCAAGATATTTGCCATAGCGCGGGTACTGGCCTGTCTTCCGTGGCACGTTGTCCGAACAGATAGCGTCGTAATTATTTTTTTTACTAAATAATTTTACCCAAAAGAATAATAAATACAGTAAAAAAGAATTTTTATTTCTACTTTTAATTTATCTGCTAAAATCCTTCCTTAAGCTTCTCCTGACAGACAGTTAACAATATCCACCGAAGCGATAGTGATGATAGAGAGAGAGAGAGCGCCAATAAATCAGGATCATAGCCGCTGGTTCTTTTCCATTTCGTGCTGCATCCCATCTCAACCGTCCGTCTCCTCTACGGCGGTGGCTCTCGTAGCGTCTCCGCCGTCTGATTCCTCGATCTCTGGTGAGGTTCTTCTTGTGTTCGATTTTGATTCAGTCGTTTCTCTGTTTGTTTCCCAAGAAACAATCGTAGGAAAAGAATTGACGACTAATTATTATCATTTGCGTCGTCGACAAAACTGTGAAGTGATCAGTCTTGCACTTCTTCGAAAGCAGTTAACCTTTTTTCTTTTTTTAACTTTTTTGAGAAATATATTCTTTTTGCAGACATCAATTTTTTTTCCTCTTGAAAAGTCATATTTTCCATTAGAATTATATCAAAAAACAAATTGAGAATAATTCTTGGATTATTATGGGTGTGATTAAATTATGTTAGTAGATTTTTACTCTAATTTTTGAAATTCATTTGCACAATTGATGAGATGATATTTTTTAATATTTTTTTGACATGTAATTGTGGAAGCTAAGTTTTTGTTCAGAATGAGTGAAGGGATTTTATTTGGGAGTTACTTATTGTTGATTAATTGGTTTAAGGGCTTATATTTCTATTATTATTCTATTTCAGTAAGGGATATGACATGATATGATGATTTAGATAGTTTACTTAAGTTCTTTTAGAAGGGAAGTAATTTTGCATCTATATTATTGATGTATACTTGTTATTTTCCCTGCACTTTTGCTTCCTTTACCTTTTATGTCACATTACTCAGATGGGCTTAGGTGCTTAAGTTGAGATGAAAGGTATGTCAGAAAAGTTGTAATTTTTTGGCTTTGCTTCCCCTTTCCTTTATTTTATTTTAATATTGATATTTTCAGAAAGTTAAAAGCGTATAGCTTCATGGGTATGGTTGCCAACATGGATCAATATTTGGGAAGCCCCAGAACCAGATCAGCTACTTATACTAGATTTTAGATTTTTGCAGGTTGGTAACATTTTTTTTTTTTAAAAAAATTGATAAGGCACTGCTAGTTTAAATAATTCCTTCTTTGATCAATGCAGGGATATTCCCTATATAAACCTCGTGATTTTTTTTTCAATTGAAGTTTCAAGTGTTCAATGATTGATGTCTTCTTTATTCATTTCTGGCTTTTTTTAGGGCAAATATGAGCAGAACAATATGCGATTTGGTTTTATTTAGAGCAGTGCCTTCTGCTTTATGCCTTTTGTTATGAGTTTTAGTTTCTTTGTCAAATCTTCTGATGACCAATATCTTTCGATTTGACAAAATTAGCAGATGGTGTCTTCGATGTTGTAGTTTCACCGCTTCTTTGTTTTTTTGCTGCAACCATTCCGATGTGATAACTAAAGAAGCAATTTGGGTTTCATATCTACTGATTATAGTTATGCTCGACGTGGTATTTTCCCCATGTTCACTGCTGGCATTTGAGATAGGCGTTTGCTTGAGAGAGAAGCTCTCTGCTACTGCCATCTCTGTTGTAAGCTCTGAGAACTACAGCTTCTCCTTTTCCTTCCATGTGTCCTGATTTCGACCACTCTGTACATTCAAATATGGCAGTTGCAACTTTTAGAGGAGCCCTTGCTGGTGAGTATTGCAGGAATAAGAAATTGGAAAGAAAACCTTCTGCAAGGAGGCGTGTATTTGTTCAGACTGAAACTGGCTTTGTTTTGGGTATAGAATTAGACAGGAGTGACAATGCCCATACTGTAAAGAGAAAATTACAGCTTGCCCTAAATGTCCCTACTGAAGAAAGGTCTTTGATTTTCGGAGATACGGTGTTAAAAAATGATCTCAGTACAGTTAGGAATGATTCTCCACTTCTTCTCACCAAGAATTTTTTGCATAGAAGCTCTTCTACTCCATGTCTTTCACCTACAGGGAAGGATCTTCAGCAGACCGACCAGAGTGGTCCAATTGAGATATTGGGATTTTCAGATCACTTTGCCGCAGTAAAAGAACTAGTAAAGGAAATTGTAAAGGCAATGAGAACTGGAGTTGATCCAAGTCCTATTCATAGTGGGCTTGGAGGGGCATACTACTTCAAAAATTGCCATGGCGAAAATGTTGCTATTGTTAAGCCCACTGATGAGGAACCATATGCCCCTAATAATCCAAAAGGTTTTGTTGGCAATGCTCTAGGACAGCCAGGTTTGAAACGTTCTGTCAGAGTTGGGGAAACAGGTTTCAGAGAAGTAGCGGCTTTCCTTCTTGACTATGATCACTTTGCCAATGTGCCCTCGACTGCCCTTGTGAAGGTCACACACTCAATATTTAATGTTAATGATGGGGTGAAGGGAAGTAAGCATCCACAATGGAAGCAGGTTAGCAAGATTGCATCATTGCAGCAGTTTATACCTCATGATTTTGATGCCAGTGATCATGGGACTTCAAGCTTTCCTGTTGCTGCTGTCCATAGGATAGGGATATTAGATGTACGGATATTGAACACGGACAGACATGCTGGGAACCTCCTGGTCAGGAAGCTTGATGGAATTGGGAGGTTTGGTCAGGTGGAGCTTGTTCCAATTGATCATGGCCTTTGCCTTCCAGAAAGCTTGGAGGATCCATATTTTGAGTGGATCCACTGGCCACAAGCGTCAATTCCTTTTTCTGAAGATGAGCTTGAGTATATTAATTGCCTTGACCCCTTTCAAGATTCTGATATGCTCCGAAGAGAGCTGCCCATGATTCGAGAGGCATGCCTCAGGGTGTTGGTTATTTGCACAGTTTTCCTCAAGGAAGCAGCAGCATTTGGTCTCTGTCTTGCTGAGATTGGAGAGATGATGAGTAGGGAGTTTCGAGGACATGAGGAGGAGCCTAGTGAACTTGAGCTGATATGCATTCAGGCAAGGAGTCTGTTAATGGAGACAGAAAATCTTTCTTATGATGTGAAAACTGGAGATGCTGAGGAATTTCAGTTTGACATTGACTGTGAAGAGGAGTTAGATGTGAATTTAAATGTGGGAGACGAATTGGAAATGAAACCTCTTTGTTCCAGGTCAAGAGGTGGAAATAGACAACCATCTCTTTCCAAGCTGGTGGAGAGTATGGAGGAGGAAGAGGAGGAAGTTGAAGAAAGGGAAGGAAATGCATTAAATCTAAGCGTAGAAGAACATTCTGACCCCACACAGGAACAGGCTCCAACTGTTTCAAAGATGTCAACATTGTTGAGAAGTATTAGCATTGGTGAGACAAGTTGGCGGCATGAGGGTTTAATGCAGAAAAGTGGTTATTTGGCTGGAACATCTTCTGGAAATAGGAGTGTGAATGAGCAGCTTCCTGCTAGCACTAGTTTTGTGAATCTGGCTGATCTGACTGAACGGGAGTGGATGCAGTACCTTGATCATTTCCAGAAGTTGCTCTCCTCAGCATTTGCTGATCATAAATCGGGGAATGTTGGCCTGAGGCACAGACAGAGGCTTGGAACATCTTGCCAGTTTTGAGCTGTTTATCAATATATCTTGTAAATGTTGAAAACAGAAATTGGAAAAATGTTGGAAACAGAGATTTGTAGGCAATTGATTTTGGCTTTCAGGTCGTTCATAAGGAGGATGGACTTCATTTATACGATATCAGACTTTTGGATGGTAAAACATGGTCATCTGTGGCTGAAGGTGAGGCCTAAGTTTTGATTCATCCATGTGTAACCTCTCTCTTTTGTTTTCTTTTTTGGTTGGTTTGCTCTATGGTTAATATTGAGAGCATTGAATATAACATATAGGGAAGAATAAGACATGTATAGTCATGGTCCTCTTGCGGGAGGTGCAAGTGATACACAAGTTTCAACTTATTCTTAGGTACTTACTATACCCTCTTTGGTATTCAGGTTCTAACGTGCGTTAGTATTATCATTACCTTTGTAGATAGACTTGTATTAATATCAATAAACAGAATAATGTGAACATTTTAATGGCTCCATTTAGTAATTATTATTTTTATTATTATTATTGTTGTTATTTGTTAAATATTATTTGGTGATTTTTAGTACATTTTCGCTTGATGATCTTCTAGGTCTGGTTTAAACAGTTTCTGTTTGTATATGAACCGAGAAATCTACTTTCTCTCTCTCCTTTCACTCAAGTGAACCTGCACACACATGCACGTGAGTGTTTCTCCGATTGCTAACAAGTATGATTTGTGCTGGAAGCTTGAATGAACAATTGCATGAAAAGAAAGCCATTTAGGCACAAACAAATGCTAGGAATATAAAAAACTAGCATACTTGTAACTTGTGAGCAATAGCTCCTTTTTAGCAGGGTGCTATTATGCTGTAAAGGGCCGAGTTCTACAACAATATGGTGCAGCATCTGAAGTTATAGAAAAAGAGAATGTGCTTTTCAAAGGTAAGACACCTGGCTTTAATATAATAGTATCTTGCGCATCATCTATTAACTAGAGTTTTAACACTTTCCTAATAAAGTATAAGCTCAGAAGTGAAAGACGAGTAGGTACTGGTTGGTCCTTTACTTCCTTTTTGTCCTTCATCCTGGTCATTCTTTGTCGCGTTCGATTTTGGTCATGATTTAGATCAATAACTCCATATTGCACATTTTTTGTTTGGACACTTGTTAATTATGATATGTCCATATCATAGCACTTGTGCATTTGCTGTGATATGGCAAGGGACATGATTGATTAGAGAACCATAAGGGACCAAGATATGCATACAAGTGTAAAGGTCGATTATAATGTTTGCTGGTTTTGCAGTCTTGTCTGTGATCCTTTGTCGGTTTATTGATTTGATGGGTTATAATTGCATTTAGTGAAGAAAAGTTGTTCAGCACCGAAAATGAAAATTGAAATTTGAAAAGCATCAACCCTTTTGACCTGAAGCTATGTTTTTAGCGGCTGGGGTCCTCATTAGTTACCTGTTTCCTGCTCATTGCTAGTTATCTCTATGCTTGATAGAAAGGTTCGGTTGACCATTCTCTCCTCTTTTTTTTTTTTCATGTAATTTCTTTAAGGGAAAGGGGAGCTGATTGTTGAGGCTCTAAGGTAGACGCTTGGTTAAGCCTTGGCCATATTTATTTTAAAGAATAGGGTTTTAAATTCATCATAGAAAATTGTGATAGAATATTCATCCATGGCAATCCATGGTTTTGCCATCAAGTGTTTTATAGACTAAATATTCTTCTGCACAGTTGTAGAGACGGCATTCAACTGCTGCAGCTTCCGAACATTGAACCGTCAATCCATCCCTCGGATTAAATTAGCTGCAACAATAGATGGTTCCTTTGTAGAAGCATTTATATTTCTGTAAATGCTACTTGTTAGTAACCTTAAAAATAGTCGTTCCACCACATTCCCATCTATTCATTTGCCTAATTTGGCCATCACATTCTCTGTATTGATCGGAAATTAAGAGCAGAAGACAAAAGATTAAAGGAAGAAAACAAAACCAAATGTCATTTAATTGACCTCTTTTATACTGGTCATCATGCTCAACTCCACCTGCTGTTCCTCTATCTTGCTAACAGCTCTTGAAAAATCTCGACTAGCGAAAGACATGGTGTCATCCTTACTAAGTTGCCTTTGTTTTATCTTCAGTATTGCCTGTGAAACTTCTCCTATAGAAGGCCGCTTCCTTTGCGATTTGTGCAAGCATTTGTGAGCAACGGCAGCTAGTTCCCTAACTTCTCCAATGTTGCACTCTCCTGCTAGTTTCTCATCTAGTATTTCATCAACGCCATCGGGACTCATAGCAGCCTTTGTAGAAAAGTAAAATTACAGAGGAAAGAAAAACAATTCAGATCAGGCAACGGAAATTATTAAAAGAAATAAAATGTCACACTCACAAGATTGATATATTCCATCAGGTTTTGCTGCGGGTGGATAGCTGTAATGAGTTCAAATATGATAATGCCAAAACTGTAAATGTCACTCTTCATGGTGAACTTGTTTGTAGTCATGTACACTGGGTCTATGTAGCCATATGTGCCTTTTAGACCAGAATTGCGCCCGTCGTAGGCCTCTTCCTTTGAAAGTCCAAAATCAGCAACCTAATAACAGGGTGCCAGAAGATATGTCTATAATAAACAAAAAGGATGTAAAAAACTCTCAAACCTGTCCCCATCATTTATGCATTTGAAACTAAAACCTTAAAGGCTTAAATAGCATGAGTCGGTACTAATATAGTTTCACCTTAGCTCTCATTGATTGGTCCAACAGTATGTTGGCAGACTTCAGATCGCGATGTATGACGGGTGGGACTGCCTGTTCCAAGAAATGCTGGATTAATATTACATCTATACGCATATAGTAGTATTTCACAAAGGAACTGTGAGATAGCCTACCCCTTCATGAAGATATTCAATTCCATGTGAAATATCTAGAGCAATTTGAAGCCTTTCTTCCCAACACAAAATTAGTTCACCATCTGGGAGCATTCACAACAACTTTTTCATTTTTAAAGGGATCAAAGTTCAGGGAAAAAGAAACTAAAACTAGCATATTATAGTTGGCAAATCAACAATATGGAATATCCAGACAGCCCTCATTTATGTCCACCAAATATCAACATATATAGGACAATTCAAGTGATGTGAAGAATTTTGCCGTACTGCCATTATAAATTATCATTTCTTCCTGTTCGAGGGCAAGGTTAACTAAGTACCAACAAAGACGAGAGCATTATTTTTGGAATTTTTCAGTCTACTAAATAGTTATACCCATAATGAGAAGTAAAATCCCAGGTGTCCAAAATGATTGTAAGTTACCAAGCAACAAAAATTTAGTTACAGATAGTAAAATAACAATCAATGACCAGAGAGTTGCATGTCGCCTAACAGAAAGGTACAACAATTCAAATGAATAGGGGCTTTTGAGCTTACTATATAAAATGTTTGCCAGACTGCCATTACTCATGAACTCATATATCAGCATGCGCTGTCCTTTATCAACACTATATCCTAGCAAATTTACAAGATTCCGGTGATGAAGCCTTCCCAGTAGAGATACCTGCAAAAGTAACAAGCTAAAAAGTGAATCTCAAGATGCTTTCTTTGAAATGCAGATAATAATGAATGTGATTTAAGTTCACATGGGAATACACAAATGAAGATAGAGATGAATCGTCTATTAAGCCTTTGTTCCTCATTGTCCTAAATCTACATAGTATTCCTGATAAAGAATTGCCCCTAAAATTAAACTACTGACACATGCATGAATGCAACAATTTTCACTAGTTGTATCTATGAAAGACCGATAGACCATCTATCCCCCACCAATGCTTTTGCCACTAGATTTTCTCTAATAATGGCTTGAAATGTTAAACATATGACTCAAAGAGTTACTCTCCAATTTGTCAAAGTAAAATGTAAAAAATCTGCTTGGTTAAGAGATGCTGCAAAAGCATTCCACTCCTAAGTATATTCTGCAAGGGAACAGAAAGTTTGATCCTCCAATATATAGTGCCAGATTTATTAATCTAGCTCATACCTCCGTTTGAAACTCTTTCTCCCCCTGCTTTGAATTAGAAGCAAGAACCTTGACAGCTACCACTCCACCAGGCATCACAGCTTTATATACAGGACCAAATGAACCTTGACCCAGAATAGTTGTAAAATTTTGTGTAGCTTTCTGAATATCTCTGAAGAGGAAAAATTAGTAACTTCTAAGAAAATACTAAATGCATTACTAATTGGAAAAAGAATACTTCAACACTCTACATGCAATATTTTTAGCCTGGGGAAAGTTGGAGGGGTAAATGCCCCAGACTTTGAACTCAAGTCTCTTCTAAAACCACAGGTCATTACCTTTTTCACAACATCCCTCTGATTATTAGCACTGAAGACAAAAAGAAAGAAATTGAGAAGTATCTAAAACAGTGACTTTAGAATTAGATGCATACCCCCAGCAACATATGTTATAATTTTGAAAGTGATACCATCAATAGAAGGTCGGTGTAAAATGAATCAGACACAGCTCTCCATTCTTAGGGCATTCCTTTTCTCCCTTACTAACTAGATGCTACTCAACAAAATCAAGGCCAAAAATGAAGGGGAGACAATGATCAGAATAGCCAACTGCTAGTTTCAAGGTCACCAGCTTCCTTTTTCTGCCACTTATCATTTCTCAACCACTGGAGCAATTATAATAGCCAACTGCTAGATTGCTTATGAAACCAATCTCCTAAGGAATAACAATCTACTATAAGTACTTCATTTTTCAATTAACTTGTGTGTATCCTTTGATGTTTGGCAACATAATACATAAAGCAGATTGCATAGCTTCTAAAACCCTTTGGAGATTTTTTTAACCCAGCAGCCTCTAATAAAGAGCTAACAAAAGATAACCAACTCTAATTTCTAAGAAAAGGATTTCAGAGTTCTTGCAGATTTTATGCACACCAGAATCAATTTTGTCACAAGTTGTAATTAAAACCAAATAAAATAAAAGAAATATATGGGATTGAGTTCTATTTACCCTAGGAATATTTTTTTAGTTTTTATCGCTCAATGATGGCTTTTGAACAAGAAGTATATTTGAAAACATACCTGATGAAATAAGTAACATAATAATATGAACCAAACTTGTACATATAACAAAGACAAAATTTGCTTGAATACAAACATACATACTTGTAAGTGTATCTAAGTATGCCTGATGAAGATGTAAACCGATCTTTACTATGATTACTCCACCAAAAAAACTGAGAACTTCTCCGAGGTTGTTCTGATCCCTGAATGGCCATGGAATTAGCAAGTGATGCACTAAAGTCAGTGCTCGTCCCCATGCCATTCACACGTATTGGAAGAGTTGTAAGACTTCGCTCATTTGCGCACTGGCGGAGATGGGCGTGGTTCTTATACCATTTTATGCCAAAAAATACCAGCAAAGCTATCAAGATACCAAAGGCCAAACCAACAGAGACTCCAATAATAACCAAATCAGTTTGATGAACCATTCTTTGGGCTCTTTTGGAACTTGGATATTGAAAGCATTTTGTTAGTCAACTAGGTCGTGAAGAAAGAATGGGCTGTATGACATAACTCTTGGTTGAGACATCCTGCAGGTTCACATTCTTTCATGACTCATGAATCAAAACACTATGTTTAACTTCAAAGAATATTCCAGAAAGAAAAAACATATTTATACATTTTACCACATCTGCAAAAGATATGCAAATCAAGAAGATAGTAATACGAGTGTCTGAAATCGCACAACATGAAGTCTATTGGTATATGCAAGAAACTAAGAAACAGCATGTGATTAACAGACCATTGTAAGATTAGACTACGTTTTCAAGCAAAAATGTAAGGTTCCCTAATTAAGAACAAACCATCAAGTAGTTAAATTAATACAATAAACCAGAAGTTAGAGATAGAGTCCAACAATAAATTCATTATAATAATTGCAATTCACTAATGTAAACCTTGCAAGTTATAAGACAGAAAATTCGGGAAATGAGGCAAATCTCTGCTATAACATTCTCAAAACAGGAAATCACAACTGAATCTAAAGGAGATGGTCTTTACAAGACTAGAGAAAAGGTAACAAGACAAAGGATCAGACAACTTGAGATCAAATACAGTTCTCGCATTATTCTCAAATTCAATTCTTGACAAGAATACTCTTCATTTACAAGACATATTTGGCCATGAAAGACAAAATCAAATTGAAAACAACTTACATATTCACATACTTCAACAAGATTTCTAATACCTACAAAACCCCATCTTCAACACTTGATAATCAAAACTACCGAGTCAACAACATAACAACCAAGCAAAAAACATCACCACCCAAAAAAGTAAACACACTGGATACCTAACAAAATAACAAGAACCCAATAACCAAAACCAATCCAAAAACACAGTTAAGCAAAACTTATTTAATATAGAACCATTGACAATTGCCACATACATCAAAGACCAGCGATCAGCATCTTTGCACACCTCACATATCTTTTTAGTTTTCAATTATCTGTAGATAGACAAAGAAGAAAGAGAGAGAAACTGAAGAATTGAGTTGGATTGGGAATCGTATTCAGGGGGCTGCATTAAAAGGGAAAGCGAGTGAAAAGAAAGGAAAGGAATGTTTTTGAGTTGGGTTGGGTCTGTGAAAGAGTAAAACGAAAAAACGTAGCCGGTTCAGTGACAGTGGAGAATCAAAACTATTTTTCTGTTCTTTAACGGTCTTGTCTCGGGTATTTGTTTCGGGGTCAAAACATTTGGTTAGACGTTTCCCCTCCTTTTCTTTTTCACTGCCTCCATTTTTGTTGTCTTTGATTACATTTCACTCGTACATTAAACTATTTATTTTAATTATTTTAATTAGTAAATAATGTCTGAGGATTTTTATTATTCATTCCATCCTGATATTAGAATGTTTCAATTTTCATATAGATTATTGAAAATTAATGAATATATATAATTTGAATAATAAATTTTAAAAATAAAAAAATTATTAATTACTTGGTACATTAAATAAAATATATTAAAAAAATTAAAATAAATTATCTTTTTATTCAAAACTAAATGAATCTGGAATGACTCTCGACTAAAAATTCCTATTTTATCAGCAAAAACAATATAATAACCGATGGTGTAAATTAATATGAATGCAACAACAATTAAATTTTAATCATGAATTAATTGGGGGGTTAACTACATTAATTTTTTATTTTCATTTCCCTCTATTTATAATTAAATTCACATTAATGCCGAGAAATAATAAATATTTTAAAAAACTTTCCTCCATGTTCTTTTTTTCTTTTTTCCTTCCCAGATTTCAATAAAAAAAGTTTGAAAACTGAAATTCAATTTTGTCAACTAAACTTTAAGGTTCCTGGTATTTTCCTAATTAATTATGATATTAATTATCAATTAAGATAATTTATTTTTTGATAATTGATAGGTCTCATTTAGGAAAAAAAAACTTGTCATATTTTTTTAAATTTGAGACCTCACACTCTTAATATAAATGAAAAAACTAAAGATTTATTTGACAAAATTAATTATTTTAATAATTATTAATTATTTTAACAGTATTTAACCGTTAGCAATTTGATTAATTGGTGCTTTGTTTGTGTCTATTCCAAGTATAAATTTTTCATGGCATCCAACAAAAAAACAAAGCATGGGCCGGGAATAACGAAATCCGGCTCGCACAATGATACATAAAATAATAAAGCAATGGTAGATTTTTACATAGGGAGAAGGCCGGTCGGTCCATTATTTTGTTTTTCAAAATGTCAAAATACAATATGTAATTCACGTCCAAACACAACTATTATTGTTAGAATTTGAATTCGACTCGTTAACGGTATAATTTTAAATAAATTATTATTTTTAAAATTTAATGTTTAGAGATAAAATTTATTTAAAATATTTTCGTTAATCTAACTGTTTATTAATTTTAAATATAATAATACTCCGTGATTTGAAACTGTTTTTCATTACAAAACAAAATGTGCATAATATTATAGAAACGGTCTAAAATAATATAAAAAAATTATTAATTATAAAGTACAAAAACTTTATGTTTCTACATCTAAGTGTCATACATGTTAGTACACAAAAAGAGAAAGAACAAACAACATTAGCTTATTTTCCAATTGTATCCTACATGGGTTAACTAAGTGACTTCACTTCCCGATTGGGATAAAGGGGGCAAAAATGTGAATAGTCAAAAACCCATATCTATTATCTAGCTAATTAGGGTTTTAATGTAATAATTAATTAAAATTTTTATACAACACATTTTTGATTAATTAATGAATAGGAACATGATTGTTGATTGGTGGCTTTCTGCGAGGCCTATCCATTCCTTTATAATCTTTGTTCATTAGGTTCGCAATCTCTGTAGTTGCCTCAACAAGTCTTTGTGTTTCTCCAAGTTTATTAGGCTTTTCTTGATTTTCAGATCTTTCCAAGCTGGCTTTGGTTGGCAATTTCTTGGATTCTTGATTAGATTGTTTTTTAGGGTTTCTGTTTGAAAGATTGACTTCTGCCTCTGTGCTCCTTGGACTTCCCAATCTGCCAGATTTTTCTGTCTTTCTCTTCCAACTTTTCATACTTTTCTGGTTTAAAAAAAATATTGTTAATCACATTGAATTGAATGCATGAATTATTAATAATTTAAATTCAAACAGTAAACTTTGAATCAACAATTTTAATTATTAATTTATACTCAAAAAAACTGGAAACATAAATGAAAATTTAAAAAAATAAACAATTTGTTAATCTAAAAAATTATACCTGATGATTCAAATATTGGTTCTGTGATCCTTGAAGAGACCTCTCTACTGAAGCATTATTCTGTTCATCTGCACAGATATATACATAACAAATTTTCCAAAAAATGAATAATTACCACATGCCACTTCCTACAATTTTTGGGTACAAAACCTTAAAACATGTAAGAAATTTCACATGCATGGACATAAATTTATATGACAGTGAATATTTTCTATTGCAATGGATACAAGTAAAAGCAAAAATTGGATTAGATTCCCTGAATTAAGCTTCAAATATATAAGTATACACATGATTTCTAGTGTATTTTAGCAGACAATGGGGATGTTAATCATCAATATGAAGAATCAGTTATGTTTAGGAGAATGGTGTTTAGGTCCATGATAATCTTCACCAAAAGCTACAAAACCCGTTTTAGGATTAATGCTACTTCTTCTTCTCTCTCTAAAATTTTAGGATTTACAATTTTCACTAAAATTTCTCTCTACTACTTCAACTTTATTACATTTGGTATCAGAGCAGTTTGCACCTGAATTAGCTCCTCTGTGAAAACCTGGCCCTTCTTCTTGACCCTGCGGTTCTCTCCTCAGCTTTACTTCATGAACCACCATTTTCTTTCCTCCAAGCCCTAATTTTCTTGTTTTGGTGATGGTGAAACCATGATCAACAACTTCCTGTACATAATAACCAGTTTTTTCAAACTATAACTCATGCGCTAGTTACTGAAGACATTTTCCAATCATAAGTAAGAAATCCCGGGCTTTAGGAGAAGATTAATTATCCGAAAAATAGCAAAGATTATGAAATAAGCATATACCTTTTGAGCGAGCACAAGAAGCTTATCTTTATCCATTTCCCAATCTACAAAATGAGGTAAAAATGAAAAATGAAAGTTCAATCGTCTAGTTGTTTGTTTGATAGTTCAATGAAAAGAAAGACATACCTTGAAGATGATGAGCATGGGCACAAGAATAGTCTTTAAGAGCATTGAGAAGAAAGAGTAGGCCCAGCACTAAGCTTATAAACCTTATGTGCACCATATTCCTCTTTCTTGGGTATTATGGTTTGTGTTTTTCATGAAATGAAACGAGAGAGAGGAAAGTTGGAACGCATAAAGTGGGGTTTTATAGAGTTTTAGTTTTTTCAAACCCAAGTCGAAGTTAGGGTTCCGACATTTCCCTACCTAACAAAAAAAATTAATATATTACTCCTGAGTACATGCAGAACTAGGAAAACTCAATATTCATTTTTTAAAAATTAATTTAAAATAAATAATATTCTATGCTTTCAAAAGCTTGAATGTACCTTATAGTCAGTATTTTTCTTTTAGAGGAAAATGTTGTTAAACATAATTAAGTTTTTGTATTTTTGTTAATTTAGAGCTATTAAGAACAAGAAATTCTCGAATTTAATTTTACCTGTAAAATTAGATGTTCAAAATTTAAAATGAAAATATTTTATATAAATAATATTTTTCACCTGAGCGCGGGTAGATATACTTATACAGGATCACATCCAACCTGCAAAATATAGCTAAATTGTTCCTTGTTCAATTTTTTCTTTTGCCATTTTCAAAAGAAATAAACTTTGTGTCATAGCTATAGTTGGCCAAGTGGCTTTAATCTGTGGTGACATATAACTTTGGTGAAGATATCCATCCCATATGCTCAACAAGACATATATCCCCAAGCTACTACCATCACCACAAGGTCTAAAAGTTTGTTTTATCATTAAGATAAACACTAAATTTTAAAAAATAAATAAATAATGAAGATGTGATTAATAATAAGAACAAGCATATATTAATTATTTAATAGAAGCAAAAAGAATGTAACAAAAGAAATGGAATCTCATCTTCCCTTGGATACCCTATAAGGTACCTTTTAGTTACCCTTAGACAAGAAAATACACAATTTTGTTTGAAGGCATATATAGGAATCTTTCCATTTAGAAAGACATATATAGCATTTCTCACCATAAGAGATATCTTTCTGTTTTTAGCAGCTGCTACTATAAACAATGGAGGGCTGTGATGCATAGGGGGAAATTGGTTATTGTAACCAAAATTTTCTTGTCATCACATGGTAAGGACATGTCAAATCTTGATTTTCATTTGTTGCTTATTGGCTTGTCCATTTCCATGTGATGGATATGGTAAAGCTAGCAAGCAACTAATAATAGCAAATCAATGGATAATCCGTTTTCATTAGGCTCAAAAACAAATACTACTGATGTGAATTTATCACTGCATTTAAAAGGAAAAAAAAAAAGGAATTGAGAGTGAGAAAAGATGGTAAATGACAAGACATGCATAGTTCCCAAAAAGAGGAATGCATGAGCATAAAATTAAGAGCTTGAAGAACGTGGTCAAGTGATTAGTGCATAGATTTTCTAAATCACATCATCTTTTAACAATCTTAATTTGAGATTAGGGATTAATTAATAAATTATTAGTAATGCTGAAAGTTTAGAGCACGAGGCCATGTGTACCAAGTTGCACCCTTGTGATTTCCCCTTGAGAAGAGTGTTATTTGGTTTCAAGTCGGTTCTTTTGGTCACACAAAATATATTAACCCATAAATCAATTAATTAATAATTAATAATACTAAGTATTCTCAGGAGGAGGAAAAAGCTGTTGTTTCAGAAATTCGTTTTGATCAAAATCTCTGCATATGGAAATCTCTTTGAACCTTCATGACAAGGTTAACATATAATTATATATCTGTGAGTGTCCATTTCTTTACCGCAAAGAAAGAGCAAATAGAACAAAGTACTGTTTTGATTTTTTTGTAAGATATCTTTTTTTTTTTATTTGAAAAAATATATGAAAAAACCCTTAAAATATATGAAAATGGTAAAGTTGATAGCGGAAAGCAAGCATACATTGTTTTTGTTGATGTTTGTTGTTTTCTTGCACTTTTTGTAATTGGGAGTATCATTTATAAAGGGGATTTGGACACATGTACTCATTCTATGGCTCCATCTACCAAAATCATGTCTTAAATCTTTAATTAAGGTACCTAATTAGTAGCTATTGCTGGTATCAATGAGATTAGGCAAAATCTAAATCATGGGTGTACTGAAATAAAGATTTTTAGGGTTGGAGATTGTAAATTTAGTTCATGTTCATGTGGGTAGGATGAATTGTACATATAAAGTTTTTGAGTTTCCCTCATTTTCATTTTTCAATTTTCTAAAAAGCCCTCCGTAAATAAGAAATTTTTAAATAAAATAAATTGTTGAGATTTAAATTTCTTGATCTATTTCATTTTTTATTCAAAAGAAATTAATCTCTTATATTTATGAAACATGTTTTTAGTTTTTTATTAATTTCATTTTAATTCAAATTCCATTTCACAATTTTATAGTCTTAGATTTTTATCTATTAACCATGTCTTTATTATTTATTTTTCTTTTGAGAATTATTGTATTATTTTCATGACATTGATGTTTAGAATTTATTTGATAGCCTTTTATATATATATTCCCTTTCTTTGCATTGCATAAAATAATCTATAATTTTTTTTAAACCATCAGTATCCGTATCTCATTACAAAAAACTGTTTATGCATCGAACCTGAGAGCTCTTTTCATATGTTCAGTTTGTGTTGCCAACTGAATCATTAATCTTTAGGTAAGTGATTTTTAATTTAGTGATGCTTGTGAGTAATTTTGTTTTATTTTTGAATATTTAACTAAATTGTAATGATTACATCAAGAAAAATTTAAATTAAAAAATTTTATATTTTGAAAAAACTAAATAGAAATATTAAATTGATTTTATCTGAACTTCAATTGAACTAATTTGAAACATTAAATTAAACCATAGATTTAAATCTTTTTTATTGTAAATATAATAAAAATCAAAGGCAATTATTAGTTCTTGCCATTTATTAAAGTAATTATTAAAGTAATTCCCTCATATTAAAGCACATATAATATTGTTATAGTTTAATTTGGTTTGGCTCGGCTGAAGCTAAGTCGTTAAAATTCTGATTGACACTTCAACGACATGTCATTCTTGAAAATGACATTGCAGAAAAAAGGACACGCTCACAAATACAAATTAACACGGTCATGAATACATCCAAACCATACGTCGTTTCTTAAATTCACCGATCACGCCTATTTCGAAAAAGGATATGTTCTCAACGACAGCGTATTGGTTTAAAAAAATGGTCGAATGGTTGCGCGCATCCAATTACCAGTCGTTCGTCTAAATTCTAAAAGGGTAAACATAAAAAGCAAATCGTGAAAATTAGCTAGAAAAAATCTGCAAAAAAGAAAAAAAAAATGTCTTGTTGTGATAGTAACTGTGTTTCTGTTTTTCTTTTAGTATTGGAAAAGAAAGTCGTATATACACTTAACACTAAGCTATGTTTTGATATGCACGATAATGACTTATTAAAATATCAAATTACTTTCTAACAATCGAAAAACAAAATTCAAAAACAAGAAACAACAGTTATACGAATCACCCATGATAATAAATAGAAAAACAACACTAAACTATTACAGCACATTAAAGTTACCCCTTGTTTGGTTCATAAGCAGTGGAAAGTAAAATACTCTCAAATCAAATTACAAAAAACAATATCTATAATACAAATTTAAGTGTGTTTAGATAATAAAAAAATTTGATAAATTTATTACACTAAATTAGAAAAAGAGCAACTTCTATAGTGGAAGTTGCTTCTCTTACAATACAGTCTACCTCCCAGAAAATATAATTGAAAATGCAAACCAAACACGAAAAGTTGCAGTTCTGGAAAAGTTACACTTTTCTAATCTATTTACCCCCAACCAAACACCTGATACATAAATTCAAGTTACACAATTTTCATTTAATACACAATTTTCAAAAAATGTACAAAAGCATGAAAGGGGCAAGAATCTTCTTACAATTTCCCCCCAACACATCATTATCTATATGGCACATTCTTTAACAAGCCCCTTCACCGTTAAGTGATTAGAGAGTAACTGTAGTCAGACCTTGTACATTGCCAAGCCTGTTACCAGGTCATGCATGCTCATGCAGGATAGAGCATTTGCAGTAGATGGTGATATCATTGACAACATGTTACAACAATTCTTGCTGGCCTATTCTGCTTCCTAGAGTTGCAACAATAAGGTCAATTTAGTGTGCAAAACTGAAGGAACTCGAATCATTAGTCAATCAACCGTAGAGAAGAACCTTTAAAGCGAGGAAGCGAGGAGGGATGGAAATGCAATTAAGATATTGCCTCGACCCCCTCATGATCTTCTGAACATGGAAGCCGTAAAAGCAAAATTGTGAACTCAGTATATAGAAGCATCAAATCTTGGCTCATAGAAACACACCTGACTGTTGTACGACTGAAGAGCACACCCTGCAATCCAAGACCAAACCTTCTTATCTACATCATATAGAAGGCCCTTTCCTTGGTTCCAAGATGTGAAACAAATCAAATTATCTTGTCCAAAGCACTCAAATCTCTCAGCCGATAATCTCAACAAAGCTCGAAAATACTTTGGTGGCATTCTACTAATCTCAACCCACATAACCTTGTTATGATCCAATTCCCAAATTCTCATGCTCTGAAGTGTACTATAAAGGCCAATTCTTCCAACTAGAAACAAACGTTTTTGAGTGCCAGCCACCAAATACCCATCCAACAAAGACCGTGGGAACTTGGCTGGAATGTGTTCCCAGTAACCTGTGTCAAGTCGATACATCATCAAACCAAGCGGTGAAATAGTTTCTAGATACAATCTGGAGTCACAATATGCCATCTTTGAAGAGCAAAGATTGACTGCAGGCATTATTTGGTGGAGAGACCATCTGTCTAGCTTTGAATCATAAACTTCAGTGGGCAAAGACTTATCGCCATAAATATCACTGGTGGCTATGACTTTAAATGAACGATCCATTCTATCAACAACCAATATCAACTGCCGTTGTTGATTATAATGCATGCTTGGTAATGTTCTCCAAGATTGAGTGAGAGGATTACAAACTAAAGTCTTGAAAGTTAGCCCATCATGTCCAGAAAAGCAAACAAGGCCTCCTGAAGAACCAACCAACCAAAACGTCCATTGTGGCAGAAATGTAAAAGGAATTCTGTACCATGTTTTCAATGGCAAGCTAAAAACTGAGCATTGTGGCGTTTGTGAGTTCTTCCAAAATGTCAAGAGGCAAGGTCCATGAGATGGCACTTGTGAATGAAATTTAAGAAAACTACTGTCCTGAAGAATAGAATTCCACCTTTTACAAACCGAACGCAGTCGAAATATCATGAAGGGAGGAACTCTAGCCAAAATCTCATTCAATAGATCTTCAGGTAACAGTGCCCATATATTATCCTCCATTTGAACATCAGGGTAAACAGCTTTACCAAATGTAGCTGCTGTTTCCTCATCTAAACCCCGTGGTTTAGTCTTAATCGCCTTCTGCCTAGAAGGACTAGTATTCCTAGATCCCACACAACCTAAAGGACTTGTATTCCTAGACCCATCAATCCTAATAGGCGACACTTGCCTATGACAAACATCATAATCACCACGTACACTCCCCCATTTTGACAACACGGGAATAGAGACAATAGACCCAGATTCAGATGATTCAGCAACACCAGCCATATCACTGAATCCTCAAAACCCTAATTGAACCAACCGATAATCAATTCATAAAAACCCTAACTGCCTTGCAATAAGCCTCATCTAAATTCCAAATGCAAGCTCTAGTTAATGGAATGGACAGCAAAAGGTCAAATCTTTAAAGCCCATAAGACCTTCTCAGCCATAAAGTAAGAAAACCCATTAAGCCAAACACCATAACTGAAACAAAATCTACTTAAACTAAGATTACATTTTCAGATTAACAAACCCCAATATGCAGTCAGATCCAAAATTGAAAATTTCACAACCGAAAAATTGATTCAAACACATAAAAGAAAATGGAAAAACATTGAACAGAGATCAATTGAGAATATACAGATGGAAGCTTTGTGACAAAAATTGGTTACCTCTTAGGTTCAAGGATTCTCAATTTTGTTTGGCGAGGAACAAGACCTTGTCAGAGCTTAAAGAAGTAAGAAATAAAATAAAATGAAATTCTGGCATAGAGATGAGAAAATGAACCTAACCTCAAAGGCTCTCTCTCTCAGGCTTGTGTCTGATTTATTTTGTCACTATTTGAGCAATATAATAAAAATAAAACACAGGGTTTTATCATTTGTGGATGCAATCTGGTACAGCTGTATTTAATTAGTTTTCTGCATCTGTCTTGACTGCCTGACACATCGGATTGGTGCACTCCATCATAGATTAGTCCATAATCTGGCTTGATGAATGGGTGATTAGGATTTATTGACTCAGGGTTAATTGGCAATTTTTTTCCTTAAGAAAATATTGTCTTCAAATACATTTTTGATATATGTTTTTCCAAATCATTAATTTTAGTACCTATACTATTATTACTAAAGTATAAATTTTTTTAAGAGATTAAGGCTTTATTCGATAAACAACAGAAGGAAAAATAATAGAAAAAAATAAATAATTGAGAGAAATGATAAGAATTATCATTTTTTTATAGTTTTTTTCAACACTTGTTTTGATACAATGAAGAAAAAATGAATTTATTCTTTTGTTTAGAAATTATAAAATTTTAGAAGAAATCAAATATTATTATTAATAATTAACAATTATGTCCCTTTTAAATAATGGAGTTTTAAGAAAGATGTTAAAATTTGCTAATTAATTAGGGATATTTGGACTTATAATAAAAATAAGTAAAATTTTCACTCTCATTGGTTATTTTCTCTCTAAATTATAAGATTCAAAACATGTAAGTTGAAGCGTAAAATAAATAAAATATTACTTTATTGATAAAAAAATAAATATAGAAAAATTTTAAAATTTCATAATTAATAACTAATTAAAATAAAAAAATTTATGAATAAATCTCACGACAAATTATTATTTTTAAAATAATAAGAAATAAAGTTTACATTATTAATTTATCAATAATATTTGTGTATAGGATTAATTATTATTGGGCTCCACTAAATAATGTTTAATGTCATAATGGGGCTCCACTAATGTTTGAATTGGTAGGTGAAGCTTATAAATAAAGGATAGAGATATCAGAAGTAGCTGTTTTTTGCAGATTTATAAAGCCTGAAATATATATTGGGAGGGTCTACCAAAGAAAGATGCACCTTTAAGTCCAAGTCTAACTTCTAAATTCAACTTTCAACCTACCTTTGATTGAATCGGTAGGGAATAGGAAAGTATCAAAACCAACAAAGAAATTGTCCTACATTTTTAGGGTACCCTATAAGCGTCGAATTTGACTTATTAAGATATATTCGAATCATGTAACGGCCACTCATCCAAGCCAGGAGGAGGGACCGATAGAATGTCTCCAGCAGCTTTAGATAAGAAATCTGCATATTAGTTTGCCTCGCGGATGATATGATGCACCTCAAAAATCCAGTTGTTCTGAATTGGGTTTATAATGACTAAAGCCAATTGAAGATTGAGCTTTGGCTTGAATAAGATCTTCTACAACTTCATTGTCACGCTCCACAATAAAGTTGACAATGCACAGATTGATCTTGTTTTAATATAAAGATCATCATGAAATTTGCTAAGACATAAAACAACCCAAGATGAGGGCAAATATATAGTCCATTGATAGGACACTATTGATTTTCAAATGGATCGGGTCGATGGACTTGAATTTATCAGGAGTGCATCATGACAAGGTGAATTAATGGGGCCGGGCGTATTAGTACAAAAGGAAGGGGATGCATGAGAATAAGCAGAGACTGATAGGGCTAAGCATTCGATCCAGCTAGTTAGTTTTGGGTTGATTCATTGGCCGAACTAATCAAACTGAATGTTCAAAGTCTTGTTGGGTCAATAGTTACGAATGTGGATTTCAGGCTCAGGTAACTCTTGGTATGTTTTTGATAATCCAATGTATTTTTCTTTAAATATAGATGTCTTGTTTAGGCAAGATACTAAGTGGTTGGTGAATTATTTGAAATTCAAAGTCTAATAAATTCATTTTGAACTCACTCATAAGTTTAACAGTCAAATTTATTAAACTCATTTAATAAATGAGTTTAGATCGAACTTGGTTTAATCATATAAATCAATCTTTAAAAAAAAAAAAAAATCATAAAATGAACCTATTACTATTAAATTATATATTGGTAATTATGAAACCAAAACGTTTTGATATTTCTTACTATATATTCAAATATAAGATAAACCCCTAAAACATTTTTTTAATTGTTGGGTCAGTGACATTTCCTAGGCTTTGTTTTTTCCTTAAAGAATATTAAGAAAATGTATTTCAAAAGAATGAATTGAAATCTCATAATTAGGTGGAATGATAGGCACCAAAGCCCAAAGATTGGCCCATGAAATTGAATGCTAACCACCTTGACCATCAATTTTTTTGTAATCTGGACCCACTTAGCTCTCCAGATTATCATAAATGATAATATTAATTTTAAATTTCAAAATGATTTTTAAAAAATATTAGAAATAATGTGTTAAATATTGAAGTCGGTCCATATTTTAAAATTTTTTTATTAGTTTAGATTTATAAAAAAAAAGAATGAATCCACATCACTGTATTTAAATTTAAACTTATCTTTACAAATAAAAAGTTTTAAGTTGAAAATTAAATAGATAGGAAAAAACATTGTATTAAGTTAAATTAATTACTTGATTGGATTTTAATTTATTAATTTTTTAGGAAAGATAATTTTTTTTATTTATTTATATTGTAACGCTCGAGACAGATTACACATCAGCTAAACCCAAGATAAAAAATAATATACATAAAAATAATAAAAATTAGATTAACAAATTTTTGTAATTTGCTGAGATTGAGTAGTTTTGCAAGTTTCAAAGTTGTAACCTAATTTCTTGAAGGGTGATGATACGTGAACGAATCATTCTATGGCATGATAATTTAAGTAGAGACGTATATAAATTGGTAAAGTTTAGTGGTTAAGGATAAATTAATATAATATTATATATTAAAATTGAGTGATAAATACATTTAATAAAATTGAAAAATTGAATTTTTGGTGGGATGTGATTTAAACAATCCCAATTACATTATCTTAATTTCATTTAATTCAAAGTGTGACTTAATTTAATCAATAAGGTCTCTTAATTTCAAGATTTAATTAATTATAACTTAATTTAATTTTACTTTCAAAATCACTTTAATTAATTACATGTGTATCATGTGACTTAATAAAATATGACTTAATTTAATTTCAATTTAATGTTTTAATTCCCTTCAATTCTAAGTGCCATGTCATTTTTTAATTAGGGTGTCTTAATTTATTTAATTTAAATGTGAGTTAATTTAATTTTAATAAAGGTGTGTTAATTTCATTTAATTCCAAGTTTGAATCGATTAAAAATGAGTTAATGTCTTAATTTTATTAATTCCAAGTACGAGTTAATCAAATGACACTTAAGTTAATTTCAATTATAATAACTTAATTTTATTTAATTATTAGTGCAATTTAATTATTTGTGACTTGATTTATCTAAATAAATGCTTTATTATTTTTTTAATTCAATATAATTTTATTTTTAAATAATATGAATCCGTTGATAAATGGATATCGGTAATAAATACCTATGGATACCTTGGATGATAGGTATCCATAGGTATACCCAAATAAATTAGGTTTAAAAATAAATATAATATTTCATATCATGATATGATATTGCGTAGGACACGAGAATGAAAAATGTGATTGAATTTTGATATAAATATTGCATTAATTTATCTAAATCTACCCATTATCATCTCTGGTTAGACATATTAACTTTTAGCTCAATCATGGTTGTAATATAATTATCTCATCCTCAAATATTTATATAAAATAAATTATCATAATAGATTATAAATATTAAAAAAATTAGATAATAATAAAAATTATTAATTTTTCATCTAAAAATATCTCTCTATGAAATTCCAAAACTCATTAATTTGATATATAATGAATTTCTTTTTTCATTTATCAAATATATATATTTTTTTCTTGCAGCTACATCGGTTTATATTTAAAATTTAATTTATCTCAAGCAAAAATTTAAATTCCTTTTTTTTTTTTTTTTTTTCTATTTGAGGGGCGAGAAGTTAGTAACAGTGATGGGTAAATTCATGAGCAATTACAAAAACATCCTTTTTCACCTTTAGAACCATTCCTCCATATATCAAAAGTATGAACCCCAACTTTTATTACCCATAGGCCCCATTTTATACTTAAATATAATATAATAATATCGTAATTTAGAACGATTCGTGGCACTAATTATTTCCGTTTCTTTTTATTAAAGCTGACGTCGTAAACTGAGTCTATTTAAAATTTCTCATTACAAGCAAAAATAACAACGTTACTCCAAAAAATGTTGTGAAAAGGAAAACAAGATAATGCCTAGGATATGCCCTTTATTCTCTTTGGGAAGCTTCTCAAAGTCCAACCACACTTGAAAATAAATACATAAAAACAACAAAATAGCCCTTTAAGTTTAAACCCCACACCTCTACTTTTATTTTATCCATGGCGGAACTGTCCACACCCTTTCCCTTTGCCACTTGAGAACCGGTAAATCCAGCCATTATTCATATTTTTTTATTTATTTATCATTGTCATCAAGAAAAATATCATGCATTGAAAATGGTTTTGAACAATATTTATATGCAAAACATGATAATTTGATTTGAACAACCCTAATTACTAAATAAATAAAAAAGAAGACTCAATTCCAATCAATTTTATTAAGTGGAATTATAATTATTTTTAAATTAAGAGATCTCAAATTTGAATGACAATTATAATTAAATTTAAAATGAACTGATATATAATTTGATTTTTATAGTTTCAAAATTAACAATTTTGTTTTCTATATTAATATTAGTAAAAAAGAAGATATCTTTAATTATTTTAAGAGGTTAAAATTTAATAATTTAAGAATTGAAATGTACTAATTTAAAATTTTAAAGGATTAACATATAATTTATTTTAAAATTAAAAGATTATTTTTTTGAGAAAAATATTTATTATTTCATATTTAAATTATTAAAAAGATTTTAAACTTAGCCCATCTTTTAGTTAATTTCGTTATTAATGTAAAGAGTGGGATAACTTAAATTTAAATTAAAAAAAAAAACTTAAAAATTTAAATTTTTTTATTATAAAATTAGCGAATATACTTTGTGTGCTTAAATTTTTATCAATAATAAAAGTAAGAGGTTAATTTTTATATTTTTTTTGCGTACTGTTATATTATTTTTACAATAATTTTTAATTTTAGAATGAAAAGAACCAAATGTAAATTGCGATAAATTTCCAAAGTCATTTGTAATTAACCCTCCAAGAAAACAACAAATGCAAAACACCGAAAATTGATTAGGACAATCATTACTATTTTATTACACAGAGAATTAAGCTGGCACCAGACCACCGTTGTTCAAAATGTACCTGCCCCCACCTTAACCCAATTCTCCCTACAAGGACACGTGTCGTCCAAGTAAATTATCTCTAACTTCTCTTTCTCTCTCTCTTACATACACACAATAAACTCTTTTTCTTTCATAGTAAATTTTTTGCCATTAAAACCAAATTATACCACACGTGCAATCTTCCTTTTCCTCGCCGGAATTCCCTCCTCTTTCCCTCCTCTCTGCCTCCTTCTTCCCTTTCCGTTTCCCTTTATTTCCGTCCTAAACAAACGCTGCCTGAAATATTTTGTTTCTGAATCTGTTCGTTTGTGTGCGAAATTTCTTGGAGTGGAGGATGGGAGGGGTGACGTCGACGATGGCGGCGAAGTTCGCCTTCTTTCCGCCGACTCCGTCGTCGTATGAGGTGGCGATGGATGAGGCGAATGGAAAGTTGATGGTGGTGGGGTTAGGGACGAGAGAAAACATTGACGTTTTGAAACTGGACACCAAAAAAGGGAATCGGATAATAGCGGTGTATTTTAAGAACCCTGCGGCGTCATTGACTCTTCTTTACTCTCATGGAAATGCTGCCGATCTGGGACAAATGTTTGATTTGTTTAATGAGCTTAGCTTGCATTTACGGGTCAACTTGATGGGGTAAGTCTCATCTTAGTTACTACTCGTTCTCTATTTCATTTGTTTATAAAATAAAACGTCTTGTTTTTTTTTTTTTTTCTTTTAATTTGAAGCGGTTGGTGATTTTGTCTGCAGCTACGATTATAGTGGGTATGGACAGTCCAGTGGAAAGGTACAAGCTTTACTTCTTCATCTTCTATTCTGTTGGATTTGATTTGTTTTCTTGATTTGACACAATATGTGCAATGTTCACTCCAATTTCATGGAATTTAAATGGGGTAGATTTATTTTGTTTTACTTCATTTAATATCATTATCATTATCTTTTTGTTCGTTTTGGTGCTTTTAAGAAGGTTGTTGAACCTTTTTTGTTGTTTGGTGTTTGTTATTTGTGTCTTATTCTTTTTGTGCAGCCAACTGAGCATAATACTTATGCTGACATAGAAGCTGCATATAGGTGCCTTGAAGAGAGATATGGGGTGAAGGAAGAAGATGTTATCTTATATGGACAATCAGTTGGCAGTGGACCTACTCTAGACTTGGCAACCAGATTACCAAAATTGAGAGCTGTAGTTCTGCATAGTCCAATTGCATCTGGCCTTCGTGTAATGTATCCGGTTAAACGATCATATTGGTTTGATATATACAAGGTATTTTTTTTTTTTTGTTCGTCTTCAAGTGCTTAATTGCAGAGCCCTGATGTCTTATCTTACAAATATTTGGAAAACTAGTTATATGCTAATGGCACTTTGCTTTTATACTATGCAGAATATTGATAAAATACCAATGGTCAACTGTCCCGTGTTGGTGATCCATGTAAGCTTTCTTTTTTCTTTTTCATTTCTTTTCTTATCTTTTTAATGCAGTTAAGAATGATGGCTGAAGTCTGTTAGATGTTTCAAAAGTATGGCTTGTTAGGAAAGTTTTCTCAGTTCCTCCTTTATTTAGCCACATTTTACATGTGCAAAGGCACCTCAATGCACTTTGTGAGGCCAAGAGAAACCAATGCAGTCACTTCTACTATTAAATTGGTTGATTACTTTGTTGTGGTGGACTGTATATAAGGTGGAGGGTTTATTGATGTAATGCACGGGTTGTGTAAGTGCATAATCTGCATATGCAGTGAAATTGGCATCTCTGAGAAACTAGTAGTAAGCTGCAATTCGAAATTATCTGAGACAAGAAATTTTGTACTAAGTTCTACTTTGTTGGAATTAGGCTTAGTTGAGTTGCCCCAAGTAGCATTAGTATCCCAACTCGATGGCCTTTGTCTACCAGCTAAAGAATTGAGAAAGCTTGGAGAAACTAAAAGCATCAGCAATATCTTCAGAAGAACTGACTATATGTCTATATGTTTTTACATGCAAATGAGAAAATTGGCTAGTGAAATTTTGTTTTTATGCATCTAAACTCAAAAAATATTCCTGGCCAATCTTTTTGTTTTTGCTACTTTTTTCATGTTGTCATTATTTCTATTATACATTATAATTTGGGCAAAGCAAGTTTATGCATCTGCTTTGCAAGAGATCAAAAGGTTCTGATTAGATAAATGACATGTGTAACTTTTAATTTTACATTTCCTGAGTGGTAGCTAGCATAATGGTTATGGTAAAACAATGGTGGTCCTAAAAAATCCAATGCACTAAACATGCGACTCAACATTAATTGCTCATTAAAAATCAGCTACTTGATGCATTGATTTAAGGTTTAAATTTATTCAGTGTTGCTCTGCTGTCATTTCAGTAATATAATGAATCCTTTATAAACTTTATATATTACTGCACCTAGAAAAGAAGTAAATATGTTTATTTACCATGTCCAGTGTGAATATGTATTCGATAAAGTTTAAAATATTTATGGTTTATGGTATAGATGCTCGTAATCACTTTAGAATTTGTTAAAAGTGGCTTCTGTAATAAACAATTTTTTCCTCATGAAACGTTTAGTTCAAGCGACTCAATTTACTAGCATGAAACATTTGGATAAAATTCCAGGTTTATGCTCATTTGCTGGGATATTTTGTTCTATGTATGTGCCTCTACTGCAGGGAACTGCAGATGATGTTGTGGATTGGACCCATGGTAAGCAGCTTTGGGACCTTTGTAAAGAGAAATATGAACCATTATGGGTGAAGGGTGGAAATCATTGCGACTTGGAGCTCTACCCACAATACATCAAACATCTCAAGAAGTTCATATCAGCCATTGAGAGATCATCACATGTTAGAAATGTACCTGAGCCGATCAGGGATCAAGTGGAGAATCCTCGTAAGAGCACAGATTGTAGAGATACTTCTAGACCGAGTATGGATCAAAGAGAGAAGTTTAAACAGAGTGTTGAGCTAAAAGAAAAGCCTAGGATAAGCACAGACGGTAGAGAGAAATCAAGAACCAGCACTGATAAGAGAGAAAAATCAAGGAAGAGCGTGGATCGCCCTGAAAAAGAGAATCATGTTTCCGAGCAGCATGAGAAAGCAAGGAACAGCATTGATCGGTAAATTGGAATATTTTACTTCCTTGTTTCATTCTTTCCACTGTCTTCAGTACATATTCTTTGTTCCTTTTTTGAGCCTAATGGGGTGTTATGTGCATCCAACTTTTGGTTTTGTTGACTGTTTATTGGTGGTAGCAGCTTTGGAGGCATGATAAGATCGGTCGGTTTATGCAATATTGATTGTTTCAAGCCTACAGCAACAGCACTCTGAAGAAAAGCAATATTTATTGTTTCAAGCCTACAGCAACAGCACCCAGAAGAAAAGGAAGAGTCAAGCAAGGAATGAGGTTGTATTTTACTTCAATTATTTGATTAGTTGATTTTGTTGATTTGCTGATAGTGAATTTTCCAACAAAAAAAGGAAATTAAATTAATTTAACCGCGCAAATTATTTGTCCCACCTCTTTCCCTGTGTGTGTAATTGTAGTGTTTGAAATGCATTCAAATTTATTTGGGAAGCCCTCTGTGTTGTACAGGAACATATAAAATTGCAGTTTCAGTATGCAAATCTTGAATAGCTTCCCTTTATTTATTAATTGTTTTTTATCAAGATGGTGTGATATGGTGCAGGAGATTAACCTCCTAGCATTATGAGGTTAACAATGGCAAACAGCTTCATTTTAAACATCTTTTGAAAGGAATATTTTCTGAAGATTTCCTCATCAGAGACTTCAAATTCTTTTGTAATGAGAAGCCAAATCTATTTGTAGGGAGAAGGTCACTAGTTTTTTGTTGTATGTCTTGTTATAGTTCTATGGTCGTCATAGAAGGGAAGAAGAAGAAGAAGGAATGATGTCAAAGTCTTGGGGAAGGTCAAGTTCATTATGAGGTTGTTTGGATCGATGGAATTTAGAATGATGAATTTTTTATTACATAAATTTGTCAGTTTTTTTTTTTTTTTTCGTTTGGTTAAGAAAAAATAGATTAGAATTTGTGGAATTAATAGATTCTTTTAATGATATTGATTTCATCGTTTTTATTAATTATTTAATTTAAACCATTTAATTTACAAAATCGCCTTTTGCTTGCAATATTATAAAGTTCAACTCCAAGTCTCTTAAGCATATTAAGGCACTGCGAAACTGAAAATGCATATATGACATAATAATAGCATTTTCTTTAATAAAAAAAAAAAAATTTAAGTCTCTTAAAAAGTAACTTTGACGGAATGATGTAGTTTTTCTATATAATTATAATTTCAATAAATAAAACAAAACAAATATATATATATATATATATATTTTTTTTTTTTTTTTTCTCTTCTTAATCTATACCCAATTGAAAAGTTGTATTAATTTTTTATTTTTTTGAGTATTAGGGGAAGAAAATTTGAATTTTAATCTCTTCTTAATCTAAACTCGGGCCATCAAGCTTCCTCGATAAGCACATCCTAGTTTAGAAATACCAAATGAAAAACTTCATTAAATTATATATCAGCTTGAAGTCTCCTAACGAGATAAAAAAAGAAAATAAAAACAATTGAAGAAAAAATATATAGCTATAATAATAAAATTTAAATCCAAGCAACAAGGGCATTATTATATCTACACCTCTCTTAGGCTATGCCTTAGGGTGCTAAACTTTTTCCGTTAAACTGTAAAATATAATTACAAGTAAAATAGATTAATATCTATTCAAAATTTATAATTTAATGGCTTATTGCAATATTTCAGCAAAATAAGAAATTTGATTAATATACAATTTCTCAATTAAATTTTTTTTATCAGCAAATTCAATTTATTTTATTAATGAATCATGAAAAATTTAACTTACCTAGACAATTAACCTAAGCAATAAATTAAATTGGAAATACTTTTTATTTTTTCAACTAATAAAATTAAAGTCTTAAAGATATTTTTTCTACCTTGAATTTATTTAAATATAAATATCCACTTATTAGGAATATATAAATATATTTAAAATAAAACAAATATTAACTTATTAGAATATTAATCTAATTAGAAAGAGTAATATTAAAAAAAAAATAATGCTATCCGTTGAATATTATAATTTTTATATAATAATAATAATAATAATAATAATAATAATAATAATATATACCATACATATTTTTTTTTGCACGTTACTATGTATATATTTTGTTCCCAAATGTTTTGCTATTTTGCAAAATAAGCATGGAATGGAAATTTAACTCAATTTGGGAGTTTAATATGACTTTCCTAAAAAAAAAAAAAAGAAAGGTTTAAGATGAATAGGAGGTCCTTAAACATTTGAAAATTGTAAAAAGGACCCAATAGAGAAAACAATGAACCAGGTTTTAGAAGGGTTTTAGACAGCCACTGTCATACATTCAATATATGAATTCAATTCCTTCCGTGAATTCACCATTTTCTCTCTAATTGTCTCCTTTATCTCCTTGATTACTCTCTTTTTTGTTCATTTCTTTAAAAAATTTGATTATCATTTGATGTTAAGTAACAATCCCTCTTTAGTCTCTACAAAAATCGATCAGTTCTTTGCTGTCCATAAGAAACCTGAACTTCTCTCTGTAAGCACACCAAAAAGATCCACTATTATGTGGAGAAACGTAGCCAAACAAGCCGTTCCAAAAATTCGACGGTATCCACCAAATATACCTAATTCACAACTGGGGATTTGCCGACTTGGTGAAATATTGACACATGAGGAATCTATGGGCAAACCCACTTTTGGGTTTTTAAGGAACTGCTGCTGCAGTAATCGTTATGTTATGTCTATATCTATGTCTAGTGGATACTTGTATAGTGGAATTTCCCCTAGAGGGTATGTTAATGTAGCTGAGGCTGTCTCATCATCAACAGATGTTGATGAGGATGTTTCAGTGGTTGAAGAAGTGCAAGAATTGTTGCATGAAATGAGGAAAGAAGAGGGAAGAGAGAAAGAACATCGGAGAAGGAAGGAACTTGGAATGGCATCATGGAAGTATCAAAGATTGAGGAGAAGGCAAGTGAAGCTTGAAACTGAAGCCTGGGAACAAGCAGCAAAAGAGTATAAAGAGCTTTTGATGGATATGTGTAAGCAAAAGTTGGCTCCAAATTTACCTTATATGAAGACTTTGTTTCTTGGTTGGTTTGAGCCTTTGAAAGATGCCATTTCGAAAGAGCAAGAGTCGATTAGGGAGGGAAAGTGTAGGGCAGCTTATGCTCCATACTTTGATCAGTTGCCATCTGATATGATGGCGGTTATTACAATGCATAAGCTGATGGCGCTGGTAATGACGTGTGGGGAACATGGATGTGCAAGGGTTGTGGCTGCCGCTCTTACAGTTGGTGATGCAATTGAGCAAGAGGTGCGATGTCTAAGTTATTTTGTTCTTTTATTTGCTGGTTATTATCTTCTTAGCAGAAATTAGTCTGTATAATTTTTTATGGCTGTGTTACGAATTGGAAATTAGGTATAAAAAAAAAAGAACCTACAGATTGAGCAGGGTCAGAGAAAGGTAAAAACTGATTCCCAGCAGCCTCAATGAAGGGTATTGGAGTTGGAAAAAGGTGTTAGAATTACCTCTTGCAATAATCATTTATGCAACTTATGTTTTCAAGCCTTAATGGCGCATGATAAATTATAATTTGCATGTAAATTCTGTAAGTTAGGGGATTTAGACTTGATGCAGCCTTGATCCCAATGGAACTGTAAAGGTCTTGCTTACAAAATATCGGCAATATTTTGACATTCTGACTTGACAAGAGATTATTTTTCTTGAGATTTGGAAATTGATGGATAGAGAACAGTTTTGGTTGATCTTTTATTCCCTATATAACTTTTTGCTTCCTATTATGAGGTTTGGTATCTGGTGGTCTTAAGTTCTTGTGTTTATTAAAAGGTGCTATTAGGCCATCAGGATGCAAGCAGGACAAAGCAATAATTTGTAACAGATGTCAGGATTCCAATATTTTTGAATATTATTTTTTTTAGCACAGGCCTTATTTAGCTGTTAGCTTTTTCTACAGCGTAGATCAATTTTCACATTATATACATGGTGGACTTAAAGCATTGAAGTTATCTTATCTTTCTTGACACTTTTTGTCAATGCGGGTTCAAAGTCCAATGTTTCCCTGTCGGGTACAGCAATAAGTTGTATGCATATTTACATTTTTATACTTTTTTAATGGCTTGTTATGTATTTGAGTACTTTCGTAGTCCAGGAACAAAGCGGGAAATTTTATTCAGGGTTGGGGTTTTGCATGTGCATCAGTTGTACTCCATGGTTGTGGGTGAAACTGAAAATATTGTTCCTTCTTTTTACATTAAGTAGCACCTTGTCCTTCGCAATGGTTTTCGTCAAACTAAAAGGAAAAATACATAAGGATGCTAATCCTAGTCCAAGTATTATACCATCAACTTCCTCAGTCCTCTTAATTTCTTGCAACTGAGCGCTGATTACTGTTCCTGTGGTATTTCAGGTCAGAATACACAAGTTTTTGGAGAAAACAAAGAAGAAAAAAACTCGAAACAGTGAAAAAAATCAGGAGGAAGAATCCAATGACATGGTAAAGGAGCAAGAGAAGTTGAGAAAAAAGGTTACTGATTTGATTAAGAAACAAAAGTTGCCTGCAGTGAGGCAGATAGTGAAGGGGCAAGATGATTCAAAGCCTTGGAGCCAGGATGCGAAGGCTAAGGTATGCATCACTATGTATTAAGTGGAGAAGTATTTTTAATTTTCCTGATCTATATGGTACATGTAAATGTGATCTGTATCTCTCCACATTGTAGGTTGGGAGCCGAGTGATTGAATTACTGATACAAACAGCTTATATACAGCCTCCTGCTGATCAAAGAGCTGACGGTCCTCCTGATATTCGACCTGCATTTGTACACTCATTCAGAACTGTGACACAAGGACAAAGGTGTGCAATTGTTATTTTGTATCATTTGACTTATTAAATATCCTTCTTCTCCCCATACTTCAAGTCAGAGCTCATTGTACTTTATTTGAACAGGAAGGGCAGCAGAAGATATGGTGTCATTCAGTGTGACCCACTAGTTCTGAAAGGCCTTGAGAGAAGTGTTAGTAATCTTGTCAGATTGAATTCATATGCTGATAATTCAATGGCCATTTCTAGTCCATAACAACAACATTAACCACTACAACTAAGCCTTTTTTCTAGTGTATAAGCTGAATATCAGAGCTCAAAGGAATAAGAGTAGTTGATTTTTACAGTTGCTGAATTTTTTTTCCCTCCCTTTCTATCAGAATCTGTGAACTCATTGTTTCTCTACACAGGCAAGGCACATGGTGATTCCTTACATGCCAATGTTGGTGCCACCAGTCAAGTGGACAGGGTAAGTTACCTTCAGTTACATAGTTACAGTAGTATTGATCATTTACAAGGGATATAATCTCCTAGCTCCAAAATTTCGCATTTGGTTATCTTGTTGAGTTGCTTTATATGAGGCATTGCATATCGTTGAAAAGTGAACTAGCAATCGGGAAAGGAGAAGTTGATTTAATGCTTCTCACAATTGCAATGTATGTTTTTTGTGATTTTAGCTTTTCTAATATGACATGCTGTAAGTTGGAGAAAAGAAGTTGTTAACTATTTTGAGATCCTTCTGCTTGATTTTGGAAGCCTGACCCAGGAAAATGCTGGGCTGGCCAAGTGATTTCTCTCTGGCCTGACCTAGTCCTGACTGTTCGAGTCATACTAATTAAATGGACCTTTTCCTGGCTTTGGATTCACTTTTTCTGAAGGCTCAACCCAACCTACCTGTCAGATAATAAATTATACATATATGTTGTATATATTTTTTTTTTCGGCTGGGATTGGTCAATGTCTTGGTTGGGATCGGGCCTGGGAAAGGAAAAACTTTTGGCTGACATTAGGTCTTGTCACAACTTGACTCAATCCGCCAGATGAGCATGCGTATACAAATTCTATACATTCCTGATGAATTTTTCAACGGCAACTCAAAATTAAATTGATATTTGATAATAACACTTAGTTGGAATCCTTGCTTTCTTGTAGTTGATGCCTTTCAACATGAAAACTATAAATAGAAGTTTCAATTCTATGATCACGTTTTGTAACTAATCAGGACCTGGCATTTGGAAGTTATTTTCACTTCTAAAGAACTGTGTAAATAGTTTACTGACTTTTTCTTTAATTGTGTTGTCAACCATGTTCTCCATGTCTTTTGCAGTTATGACAAAGGAGCACACTTATTCTTGCCATCCTATGTCATGCGCACACATGGTGTCAGGCAACAACGTGAAGCAGTGAGGAAGACCTCTAAAGAGCAATTACAACCAGTGTTTGAGGTTTGTGAACATTACATTATGGCGGGCATGCTTTTACTTTGCAATATTTAGTATTTGCAGTGAAGTCTCTGTGGTTACTAACATTTGAGAAATGCATGTCTAGTTTGTAAGTTCTTGGTGTGCATTAGATTTCACCTGTTTCAGTCGTTTGTTTGAATTAAGCAGGCTTTGGATACACTTGGAACTACAAAATGGAGGATAAATAAGAGGATACTTGGTGTCGTAGATAGAATATGGAATAGTGGAGGACGGCTCGCTGATTTGGTGGACCGAAATGATGTGAGTCACTTATGTTATTTTCGTATTTTATTTTATAATATTTGTAATTACACTACAAAAAAATTCCGGGTTTAAAAAATAGATACATTCCTTCTTCGTAAAAATGAAGTACATAATCCTCTACTTTTGAATGATATACATGTTAATTCTTCCATACATTTTAGTTCCTCTCCTTAGGATAACATTTTGGTCCCTCAAGTTTTAATTTTTTAGAGATAAAAAAGTTATTTCTTTTGAAAACTTAATGGAAAAAATGTTGTTTAAATAAAATCTTCAGGACCAAAGTATATAATATTTTAGCAAAAGGACCATAGTAGAACGAAATCAAACCGTCAGACTTCCCCATTGCAGGTTCCTTTACCTGAGGAGCCAGATACTGAAAATGAAGCACTGCTGAAGAAATGGAAGTGGAAAGTCAAGGCTGTGAAGAAGGAGAACAAAGAAAGGCACTCACAGCGCTGTGACACAGAACTTAAACTTGCTGTGAGAACCATTTCACTTCAAATACAATCGTACCATTTTTAATTTCCATGCTGCGATTATGCCAACCTTCTGATTGGCTTCAGGTAGCACGGAAAATGAAGGATGAAGAAGGCTTTTATTATCCACATAACCTTGACTTTCGAGGGCGTGCATATCCTATGCACCCATACTTGAACCATCTTGGTTCAGATCTGTGCCGGGGCATTTTGGAGTTTGCTGAGGGACGCCCTTTAGGAAATTCAGGCTTACGTTGGCTGAAGATACACCTTGCAAATCTATTTGCTGGTGGTGTAGACAAGTTCTCATATGATGGTCGAATAGCTTTTACTGAGAATCACTTGGATGATATATTTGATTCTGCAGACAGACCTCTTGAAGGAAAGCGTTGGTGGTTACATGCAGAAGATCCATTTCAGTGCTTGGCAGTGTGCATGGATCTAACTGAAGCTCTGAGAAGTTCCTCTCCTGAAACGTTTATTTCACATATTCCCATTCATCAGGTAATTTCTCCAAATTATTGTCAGATCGTAGTCTTGTGAACTTGTGGAGTTCTCTAGATAAATTAGAAAGTACCTAGCTTGATTGGGACTTAGATGTCTGAAGGAGCTGAGCTCAAGGATGAAAAATAAAGCTTGATTGAGCTAGTGTTGAGTTTTGAGCCTCTAATTTTCCAAGCAAATCAAGTTTGACTGGGACATCATATTGACTTGTCTTGCGTTGATTATACCTCTAGTTGAACTTAAGTTTTACTTGCATATTAGCAAGTAGGTTGAAATGAATAAGGGAATCTAAGTGCAAGGAAGAACAAAAAGCTCTCTGCTATTGGAAAGTAAACAAATACCTTTCTTAATTGGTTTTATTTGTTCTAGTGGACACTGTGATTGCTGTTTTCCTAGGCCTCATGTCATGATTGCTGCATCGCACCTGTTTGATGTCATAACTTGTGTTGAGACACTTCTCCTTGTCTTGGTTTTCTGTAGGATGGTTCCTGCAATGGCCTACAACACTATGCTGCACTAGGTAGAGACAAGGTAATGCCCCCAACTAGAATGGAATGCCAGTATTGAATATTATATTTCTTCAATGATCTCCAATGTTTCAAATGTTATAACCTGTTCTGCATGCTAGTCATCGTTGAACTTTTGAATTTTTTTTTTTTGTTTGTTGAGAATATACGGGTTCACTTAGGGGTGTAAGTTGGTTTAGAATATAATATCCATTCCAAATCAAATTTTAATTTAGAATGAAATTTCGGAATTCGGAATGTAAAATAGAATATATTTCTTAAAATATTGGTATGGGAATATAGAATGGAAACTTAATAGAAAATTTCATATTCCAATCTGTATGGTGAAATTTTATTTTTATTATTTTTTAGTTTTTAATTGCACATTTAATAATAAAATACTAAAATATCATGAAATATTAAATTAAAGAACAAAACTTGAATATTCCTAATTAATTAATATGCTATATAGGAATCCTAAACAAAAAAAGGAAAACTACAGGCTTCTAGTTTAACTTGGATGCTCCTGCATCATCAACTCTTCACCGAAACTTCTGAAATTTTTTCATATGAATTATTCTAATGTTATGTTTTGTGCTTTTATTTTCTTATATCTGTATGTAATTATATTGTTGGGTTTTGTTGTTATGTTAATAGAATGTAAAATAGGAAACAATACGTATACATCTCGATCTTAGGAATAGAATCATATGTGTTCATAGTTATATGTGTGTATATACATTATTTAACTCAATGATACTATCAGTAGACTGAGATTCAGTTTACATGTTATATCAATTTCATAATCATATCAACTTTCTAATTTATATCTTAGTTATTATTTCATTACCAATAATTAAATGAAAATTGTCAAATGAAAATATGTACCCATTCTCATTAACGAACTAAATCTTTAGTCATATGAGATATTAATTTGTTGGTTTATTGCAATTTAACTATGTTTCCTATTAACACTTAATTTAAATAAACATATGTTGGTTATTCCTTATTAAATTTTAAAATTTATATGTTGAAATATAGCACAATAGAGTAGGTTTGTATTTATAGTCGAAAAATTCGGAATTACTGAATCTCAAACTAAATTTTCATGAAATGGTAAAGAATGAATTTAAGTTTCAAAAAATGTTGGAACGGAATGGAATTGGAATGGGATTATTCCATTCCATACGAACCGAATTATGGCCCTAGGTTCACTTTCATATCATTGAAAATTTTCTACAGTCAGGAGCAGCTGCTGTTAATCTGGTTACTGGAGAGAAGCCTGCAGATGTCTACTCCGGAATAGCCTCTAGGTCAGTTGGTTTCTAGCATTATAGCACAAGAGTTTTGAGCACGGCAGTGTTACAAGTTGTATACAGAAGCAGTACAGTGATAAAAATGCAATTTTGTAATGTAGGGTACTCAATATCATGCGGAGGGATGCAGAGAAAGATCCTGCAGTTTTTCCAGATGCATTACGTGCGAAGACATTAATTAATCAGGTTGTCAGCAAACTGTCATTTCTGGATTCTATTAGCTGTCCAAACAACATTTTTCTTTCTTCTAAATGTATATTTGTCATTTTCCATGTAGTTAGTAATTCCTTAGGCTTTCAAACTAATATTTGACTCTGGCTGTTGGATGTTTACTAGGTGGATAGGAAATTGGTGAAGCAGACAGTGATGACATCTGTATATGGTGTCACTTATATTGGAGCAAGAGATCAAATTAAGAGGAGGTTGAAAGAACGTGGTTTTGTTGCGGATGATTCGGAGATCTTTGGTGCATCTTGCTATGCTGCAAAGGTAGAAATGAAAGATTGGCAGTGATTCAGCCCGAACTTACCAAATAGCAAATGCATCATTCATACTATTGTATTTTACTGCTTTTGAGCAGGTGACTTTAACTGCCTTGGGGGAGATGTTTGAAGCTGCACGAAGTATCATGAGCTGGCTTGGGGAATGCGCAAAGGTGTTTTTCTCTCATTTATATATTTAAGATTTACTCTACAAATTCTTTTTTCTTTTTTCTTTTTTGGCTATTTACTAAATCAATTGACAATGACCAGGTTATTGCATCTGAAAATGAGCCAGTAAGGTGGACAACTCCTCTAGGACTTCCTGTTGTGCAACCCTACCGAAAATTAGGAAGACATCTAGTGAGTTTTGTGGAATTTGTAGCATCATAATCAGTTATTCGTTATTGTTATTATGTTCATATGGATTATGAGGCCATATCTAGTTATTTAGCTGCTACTTTCAAAATTGCAGATAAAAACTTCCCTACAGGTTTTAACATTGCAACAAGAAACTGAAAAGGTAGCCTGACCCTTTTTTCTATGTCGATTTGTGTTTCAGTTACCTTATGCTATTTTTTTTTGATTGTCCACTGTGCACACTATATAAAGATCTGGATCATATATTTAAGCATATTGATTCCTCTTCCACACATGTTAATGAAGAATTCCCCCAAGGGAAATAACAATCTGGCTTTGTACTCCAGTTATGAAGCTGGTCTGGAATTTATCCAGCAAGTTGAAATATACCTGAACATGTGCTCAGTTTAAGATGGGCTGTAGTTTTATCCAGCTAGACATAAAAATGTGCAGCTGCAATGGAATAAATTTTGGGCCAACTATGATTATAAAAAAATAGGAGAAACAATCATAATTTTGGGATTTTTAAATTATCTGGGTTTCATCTCTGAGCAAAACATTGAGAGAAAAAAGAACTAAAATTGGATTTCTGGTTTTTGTCTGAAATTTGGAGGTTTTGTGATTACAGATTATGGTCAAGCGACAGAGAACAGCTTTCCCACCAAATTTTGTTCACTCACTTGATGGCTCTCATATGATGATGACTGCAGTTGCCTGCAAAAGGGCAGGCTTAACCTTCGCAGGTCCTTTCATTGTGTTTTCCTTTCATTTGCTTTCTTGCTTTTAGTTTTGATTCTCATATTGTATACTGTTTTTTGACAACAGGAGTTCATGATTCATATTGGACGCACGCATGTGATGTGGATGAAATGAACAGGATACTTAGGCAAAAGTTTGTTGAGCTTTATGAAACACCAATATTGGAGAATGTAAGTGTCTCACTGCTGAATCTTCCTATACATTGAGCTGTTGCTGGAGATCCTGTATTTATCGAGACCATACCAATTTAAGTTTTATGTTATGGGTTTGTTGAAATGCTGAGGGAGAAACAGAAAGGAAGGTAGAAAGTGCACTGTAGCAAGGGTATTTTTGCAAAACAACTTGATTTTGGGTATATATTTATGGGAATACTGATTAATGTTTATTAGAACCATTCTTGGTCTTTTTTTTTCTTTGAATTTTGGCAAAATTGTGTCAAATCCGATTTTGTCTTCATGTCTCCTTTTGCCATGTTAAGTAATCGTGTATCTATTTATTTTCTGAACAGTTGTTGGAGAGCTTTCAGGAATCTTTCCCCACATTGTCGTTCCCTCCTTTACCAGAACGAGGAGACTTTGATATGCGGGATGTGTTAGAATCACCATATTTTTTCAACTGATCCATTGCGATGGCTTCTTTTGATGTTGAACTGCGTTTACACCACTTTTATAGGTGTCAGCCTGTTTCCAAATCTGAGCATGATTAGAGAAGTCCACAATCTCACAAGAGCTTAATAGTAGACTAGCTGAACAGTGCCTGTATATATCTTTAGAGGTGCTCCCAACATCTCCATTGGGCATGATCTCTACTTCATTTGGTCATGTTGGCTAGAACCCTGAATGACGCATGGTATAGCAAACATGAACTTTTGTTCTGCATCTGTAAGTTCTTGGTCCCCTGCGTGTAAGCTTCTCTCCAGTCAAATCAGTCAGGATGCGTGTTTCCAAGAACTGTTTCTAAGATCGTGCAGCATTAACTCCGCTAGTTGACAATCTGTATCCAGGATTCATGGAGTTTGTGATGTAGTTGAGACTTATTCTGACATGCCTGCATACTATGAGGAAATTCTGATAAAGCATGGAAGTTCGCTGGAAGCGGTCAACTGTATTTCCTATTGTTTTTTATATTTTGCCCGCAGATATCTGTGATGATATTGTGGCCCATTCCATATGTTTTTCCTCATTAATGTAAATATGAATTATGAATGACTGAAATATATTTACTTTTGTAATATATTTGTGAAGGCACACTTCTGTGACAAACTGAGTTGGCTTTCAAAGCCACAACCACGGAAAAAACAAGGGATATTGGCTTTAGGTAGATTATTGGTTCATATTTAAACCTGAGTTGGTCTTATATTTCGTCATTAAGAATTGGGCGATTGCAATATTTAGCTACGATAATAATAATATTTAGTTTATTTTAATACACTTTGATCCTTACACTCTTGGTTGGAGGTGAAGGAGGGGCATATAAGGGGAATAAGAGGCATTTATAATACTGATTTTCATTTGGAAACAGGTGAGTTAAAGAAGGCCATGCATAGGTAAACAGTACCTTTCTTTACCTCTCAAGTTTAAAATTTTACTACTCTAATTTAGGGTGTAAGCAAGGAGAGGAAGAGGTAATTATTTGTAATATATTCGTACTATTTCATCAAGAATAAAAAAGCCATACTTAAAGTAGGTATCAAAATTGCTAATTCTGAAATATTACAGATCGATACATATATAAATACAAACTTTGGTCTTCAAGTAAACATGGATACTGCATGCGAGTGTGATTTATTCACTCCTGTGCATTGTTAACTAATATTTGAAGTGAAAAATATCGAAAGTGATAAATTGTCGATGAGAACCTAAAACCCATTCCAGCATTTCATCTCTCAGCAGAAATTTGCAGGTAGAGATTTCCCCACTAGGTTACAGACTGCAATAGTTCCTACCTATTTGATGCATGGATATTATTACTTGGACAGTGAAAGGAGACAGGGCATACAGTTTCAGAATCTGGAGTCCATGTACAATGGAGAGATCTTTTTATTAAGACTTGAGTATCAGTCAGTACAATCGTTTGGTTCTGTACCGGAGTATATAAAAATGATTCATGACAATTCTTGATCAAATACAAAGAGGTCCATATCTTGGAACCTCCTTCAAGAAACAATCCCTGCCGTATGTATCCGACCTAGATGCTTTGAAATAGCGTCACCAAATTCAATCAGATCAATGATGACATTAAGCAACTTTCAGCGGCCTCTCTGTATTACCTTGGTGAGTGCTGAACAAAAACACATTACGTTGGATGCTTCTGATTTGAACAGATAACTGATATCACAAAGAAGAGCATAGTGTCGCCGTTCCCTCATAAAACATGTTCGCCATGATAGATCATGTTCATGGACAAATATCATGAAAAGCCAAGCATGTCCACCTTAGTACCCATATCGATCGTTCAGCGAAGTACGCCCATCACCTGATTGTCCTGCATAGAATATCAATTTTAACGTAATAACAAGGAATGCCAAACTTTCAATACATGATAAACAGTTTATGAATACAGCAACTAGTGTTATGCCTAAACTTGAAGTTGTCACGTGATGGAGGGAGGGAGGGAGCAACGGAGGGAGCTTATACCTTCAGGAGGCACCCAGGAATCATAATCTGAATTGCTGTTGAGAAACGATGGTTTCTCAGGACCAAGTAATCTTTTTTGCTTTTTTCTATCTTTATTACGTTGACTTCTGCCTCTCTCTTGGCTTTCATGCCCACCTCCCTCATTTTCTGCATGATACCCTCTTTTATGCTTCAGTAACAATGCTACAGCATCTTCTGCTGTAAGCTCAGCTTTCATAGAGGATGTTATGGACTGTTCAGCAGTAGCCTTTTTACCATCGTCTCCAGATTCCTCAGTTTCTTTCCGCTTCCTTATTATCAGACCAGCAGCAGCACTTTCAAGGTCAGAATTGTCCTTGAGTTGTGCACCATCAGAATCAATCAGGATTTTTTGCCTGTCTTTGTAATCAACAAACTCGTCAGAGTCATCTGTATTCAATACTTCTTGTTTGATCTCTTTGATTTCTGTATCATTCACTGCACCAAGCCATTGAGGCTTCGCAACAGTATAAACAGCAGGTTTAACATCAGGTGCATTGATGGCAATCTTGTCAACTTCTGGCTTCTTTTCTGATTCTTTGGCACCAACCCTGGAATCTGGAGTTTTCTCTTTCTTCAAAGAGGTGGCCATGGGTTCTCCCACCCCACTGCTTTTCTTTGGTTCTGCAGCAGGTTGCTTTTTAGTAGTAGCCGAAGGTACTTCAGCTTTACATTTATCAGATTTCACCTTTTCCGTTCTTGAATCCCTTTTCTTAGCTGCTTCTCCTGATGGATCAGCAATTTTCAATAGGAAGAAGACCCTATCCAGTTCAGATTGGAGAGCAGACAACTTTTTCTCCATATCAAGCACTAACAAGGAGATTGGCAACAAAAGTTAGATAGAATGCTTTTCAAGGATAAACTATCTGGATTATTTTATAAATGCAGTAATTCCGTACCTAGTTGTGATGACACCCCTGACATGTAAGCATCAAGAGCGTCACCAGCTTCAGTTTCTTCCAAAGTTTCAGATGATATTTTATTTTTCTCAACCAAAAGCAGCTGCTTTTTCTTTTCCATTTCCTTCAGGATGGAATCTCTCTTGTCAAGAAGAGTATCAGCAGTTTCAACTGATTGATTTGCACTCGCCTTTTGCATTGAAGGCTTCTTTGTCCGGTCATAGAAATCATCATCGTCACTGAAAAGAACAAAAAGACAAATGTTAATTATTTATAAATGTGCATAATTAATCAATATTAAAGGGGTAAATTACTTCTAAGCTGTTGAGGTTAAGCTATATCACAGAGCAGGATTATTTTTTTTCTGAGATTACAATTCCACCGTTTCTGGATAATTGTTCTTGAAGTGAAAAACCTCTCCTCCAAATTAATCACATCCATCATACATTTGTGAGGGATTTGTTCTAAAAAAGGTTATCCTGAATTGAAACTCACTGCTAAACCTCAGGGAATTGGATGTGATATGACCTCATCAAACATTTGAAACTCATCATATATACAGTTGACTGAATCATCATTATGATTCTAGTCCAAATAAAAAACCATGCAGATGATTCAATAGGTGAGGGACAAAATCATGAAATTTAGCATTGTTTACTTAATTCACAAATCTTTAAAATTGTCTGTTCCTCAAAGAAATTTTGTAATGCTAAAGTACCTTGAAAACTCTTCATCATCTTCTGCTGTTCTCTTACTCATACCACCCGATCTCCTTCCAGCACGTGCACCAATACTTTCTCTGATACTTTCATTTAATGTCTCTTCCAAGTTTTCCAGTTCTTCCAGGATCTATTAACAGACATGAGAAAATAACATCGAGAAGAGAGAGAGCAAGAGGACGAGGGACTTTCCCTCTCCCAGAAAAAAAAGGACCATCAGACAATTCTTGGGAGAAAAGACCAGCATTTACCTGTGTCATTCTTTGTTCATTACGAGCAATTTGAGTTTGCTGCCCCTGTGTCAACCCACCTTGAGCAATGTCTTTAGCACGAATAGCATCTATCTCTTTCTTCATATGAGCAATCTGCAACCAAGAATATGTTGTATAACAAAATTCAACTAATAAATTAGTGTGAGAAACACACGAAAAACAAAAAGGTTTTCAGAGACATAAATGATAATCTCTTGCTGATTCCTAGCAACATTGGGAGTATTATTATGTATATTTCTCCTTCATCTTTTTGATTACTCAAGCATTCTTTATCGTATATTTGGTCCATAATTGTACATAGGTTTGCGTCTTTTCCTCCTTTAGCTCTGGCAATATGTTTTTATACAATTTAAGTCATTAACGCCTTACTAAATATATTGCATACTTTTGTCCAACATTGAATAATCAATTCACTGTGAAAATATGACTGGTCTTTTTCCATTTAGAAGTTGTTAACCCAGGACCTTTCTAATCTCAAGCGACATACCTGTTAACCATTATTTCTATTATTTTATAGTTTTCAGTATCTATAAGTAATTATCACGTAATGAAAACTTTATCCTCTATCAATCAAGTGTACTGGCATTTACAAAGAGAATGCCATTCAGATGATCAGTCACAGCAGTGAATGTATCCAAGAGACAGAGAGAGAGAGAGTTGAATGTGTGTGAAACTTATTTTTCATATTTGAATATACTTAAACATAAATCTAAGGGTATATAAAGGCTAGCCACAGCCACAAAGTAGCCTAAGGTGTAAAGGAAATAAAGACATCGTTACATCAGACAATAATTCACTGGAGAAGGTGGAGCTACATAAAATGAAAACCACTCACCTTTTCATTCCGTTTGATTATTTTATCACGGGTTTTCTCTTGCTTATCTGTAAGTTGTCCTTTGTAGGTTTGCCAAGTAACTTCATCTCCATCATCCTAAACATCCAAACACCAAAATTATGGAAGATGGATGATAAATTTATCAGCTTTCAAATCCATACCACAAAAAGTCTAGCAGAAATGGTAGATGTAATTCAAGGACAAGTTTCCTCATTAAACAAAAGCGAAATTGATATATATTAGGTCTGAGCAAGCACATTAGATACTAGTAAAGCTCCCTTTCAAGAGAGAGAAAATAAAATCTCCTTGTGTTCGCTAACGATTGTATATCATACATTTAGGACTGCAAATTCGTTTTTTCGCATCATAAACAAGTAGCACTAACACATAGATATACTAAAAAATGTTCAACCCAACCAAGACCTGTTTAAATAAATGGGTTGAAACTCTAACATGGACATGTATATTAAAGAGGTTACACAACAACTGCGCAATCTGTTTAATATGCAGATCACAAATATAATAGAAACAGGTTATGCAATTAACCTGTAAAAATAGGTTATCATGAATTCTTCACAACGTTAAAAATTGTCATATAAATTAAATGGTTTCCAACAGGTTTAGTCTTATCTCTTATTATCTATTACCTATGAACACAATTAGTTAAACAGGTTATTGTGGATTTATTGGGATTAGGTAGGTCAACCTGCTTAAGACACGATTTGAAGCACGTCATAAACGGATTGACCAGTTTATGACCCGTAAGTATAAGCTCAACCAACCAAATTTCATCTCATGACACATTGTTTAAACAGGTTGTGACGAAAATTGCCAGCCCTACATATGTTACATTTATAGCAGATAATAACAATATTATATTATAAGTGCATGATGGCTAAATTAAGAACAGTAGTACACAGGATATACTGATATTTCCAGCAAAATACAGCCAAATTAATGTATACCACCAACCTCATCTTCTTCAATAGCATCCTCTCCCATGCCCCATGAGATACCATCAGCAAGAGATGCTTCTGCTCTTGCTCGTCGCAGTGAAGCTTCCCGATCAAGCATCTCCTGGCGGATCTTAGCCTCTCTGACAATGTTCAAGTCTTTTTCCTACAACATAAATACACATGATAAACTATAGCAGATCATGCATAGGGATAATGAAATCATGACACAATTATATGGATAGAAGATGAAAAAATCTCTGTAAGAGACATAGAACATCTGACACTGGCTCACTGGCATGGTTCTTACACCAATTTATAGTTTTAGTTGATCTTTGAAACTAAAAATTTTGGCCATTTTCTTCTTGGCAGATGCACATACATTAACACTTTATGAAAATGGGAATTTGTTTTAAAACATTTTTGAGGATACTAATACGAGCTGTTTTAACCTAAACAGAAAGAAATCTCTAGTGCAAATTAATCATTACATCATTATGGGTTTTGCATTGTGACAACAGTCTTACCGGTGGCATCAATTCAGGTGGTCCTTGAAAAATGTATAATCGCGACGAACTGTGCAAGAAAAAACAGGAAGTATCATCAGAAATACATATGATAAACATGCACAAACAGTTCTAATAACCTACCACATGTTCTCTTCCTGTAATATTAAAATGTAGAACACATAAAGCATATACAACGAATATGTGAACCTATAAGAATCAAAGACATAGGAGCACAAATATTGCTGAACAACATGCCACTGAGCTTATCTAAACTCTCAAGATACTGGTATTCAAATTTCTAGCCATGAAATGTGACAATGGAATTGAGGGGGAAAAAGAACCAATTTGACTATGAGGAGAAAATTATTCATTTATTTAAAAAGTAACCCTAGAAAACTATTTGGAGGACAAGAAGGATCAAGGAAAAAGCACCTTTCTTTTTTTTTGGCGAAAACTACATGGAAGATGAATGTGTCATGAGAAGGGCAAAATGCTTCACAAATAGAGATCTCCTTTGTCACAAGCAAAGGGCAATGGATAATGAAAGGGAAATTAACCTAGAGAACTGCTTAGAAAAGAGATTTACCATTGAGATCAGTGAGATCAATGTGAAAATATGGAGATAAAATTTATTGCTTGGAGGATTTGTCATTGTAGATAAAAAATACGAGAAGCAATTTCAATAGTTATTTTATAGAACATAGAAGAGAGGGAATTGTGAGCTACTCAGGCTTTTTTTTTTTTTTTTCGAGATGAAGGGGGATTCACACGCAAAGAAAGATAAAACATAGAATCTCCAATAAATGTCAATAAAGATAAATTAATGTCACAAGATAAGTTGTTAGACATATTTGGACAGGTATTTCAGTTGCATTTATATTCATTTTGCTAATGTGAACTTAATGGATAGCATTTTTGGGGATGCTTGAAGGGCATAATCAAAATACATGGGTGCCAGTGCCACTCCTTTGATTCCTTTTATTGATCAGAAGAGAAAGGAAGAAAGATACAAAAGAATAGGCAAACGAAAAGAGTAAAGTACAAAGATACTCACTGGCCAAACCGAATGACATCACCAACATGCAATTCCACATAAACTCTTTTCTCAACCTGATAAACAGAAAAGGAAAAGGAATTAGAACATATAGGAAATGAGCACCAATAATACAACAAAAGCATTACAACAAAATCAGAAAAACAAACAAACAAACACCTATTTTGCAGGAACGTCCAATTAATTGGGAAGTAGAAACATTGGACTACAACTCAGCCCTATCCCTTCATCACCTAAGCCAAAGATAATGGGATCTCTTTCACATGACGGTAGAAATAATAAAACCTGATGTAATTTCATTTCTAAAAACAAAAATGAAAAGCCCCATAAGTTTTTGAGATTTTGCTATTGAGCCCTCTTATTCTATTGAACATCGACCTTTTTTTTTGTTTAAGATTGAATTCACCATCTTATCAGTTTGATACTATTGAGTACATTCTAAAGGTTCAAAATAAATTAGTTGTTAATATAGCAAACAAAAGTTAATGTCCACAATAGAATTATGAATTTCAAACAAGCACTTTTAATGCGAACAGAAACGAATATTCAGTAATTTTTGGATTTTTTTCTCTTGTCATCAATGGTTGGAACAGACTTACTATTTTGATGACAAAATTTACATTAAGCCCCAATTCTTGCAGCAAATGACACGTGTCCCACTCTCCTGATATCCATTATGAATCGTACTCAATAACACTAAATTGACTAGTTGGAAGGCTCAATAAAATAGAAGTTTTGATGAGGGGCTGAGGGCTTAATGCCAAAAACTTGAAAGGTTGAGGGTATTTTAACGGTTTTTCCTATGTCATTTTTATGAGCTATCTGTGAGCTTTTGGAAGAACTTCTGTTACAGGACAAGGCTAGAAAATAATTCATTATAGGACTGACTTTTATTTAACAACTTGATGACTAATATAAATGACACATTCATTTGGATAATGCAATATGCAAAATATTATAGATTCATTGAAAAACTAACACTTAAACATACATCACACCATTTAAATTCAATTAATATATTAAAAAAAATACTTCAATGCCAATAGTTCAAATAATAATAATTAACTGTTGCACGGTAATACCTGGCACTTGTTAACAAAAGTACCATGTGTGCTGTTAATGTCATAAAGGTAGGCATCTCCACTTCTTTTGAACTGTAGAACTGACAAAGAGACATAATTAATCATATGATGTACGTCACGTCATTTAGACTTCTAAACGTCCATCCTCCAAGTTTCAACAAAAGAGAGCTCCCAAATATATTGTGCATCATCAGAATTTCTGAAGTAGAAAATATTAACCAATACCATAATGACCATATCAGTGCAATTATAATCATAAGACACCAATTCATCTTGCATACTTCAAACTTCATATCTAATTCGATCTAGGTAATACTTAAGTTACAGATTGACATATCAAGAAGGAAAAGTATATTTAAAAGAGAAATAGAATTTATATCATTACTTTTGCCTTGCTACCTGATAGTTATTAAAAAGTCTCCACAAATTCACTAGAGTTTTCATATTGACCATGCTTCAGCTCTTCAACACCCAACACAGTCACTAAAAAATAAAAACAAAAACCTTGCCCAGTGACAGCAATGGGAGTACAAAATTCTCATACTCCTTCATTTGGCTTTTGGAAGGCTGTAGCCAGTTGTACACAGTTATAGGCAGTGGCGGAGCAACATACAGTTGAACTTGAAATTTTTTTCTAGACAACCAATAATATATCTATAAAGGGAATCCCTTAAATTGTTAGATTTATAACTTGTGAACCCCCTTAAAATATACTATATATGAGTGCCCCTCCTTGACCCCATGGTCCTACCTAGGCCACTGGTTATAGGCCATCGCATAGGATACAGAGCTACCTAATAGGCAGCTTTGGCAGGTACCTAGAATATTATAGAAGATTGACTGAAAGCACCAGTTCTCTTCGCAGCAAACCTAAGTTCCAGCTTTGGATATCATACGAGCATTATTTGATCACAGCTTCCAGTTAAATTTCAAACACAATGAGGATTCAACATATCGGGGCTCAATCACCTAACGGACCTTTGATCACAACTTCTATAAAGCTAACTTAGACAAATTCAACCCAACAGATTAACTACATAATGACTGTAATGTAGAAAGAAAAAAATAAAAAAGAGCAAGCAAGTACCGGCGTGAAAGCGAGAAACGGTTGGGTGCTCAAGAACAAAGTCACAGAGATCTACACGCCCAAACATATAAGCCCCTTTCTCGCTACTGCAAAAGTTTCAACATAAAAAATTGAACTTGATCATAATTCCCAGTAACTTTTGTTTGATTGAATTTAAGTAGCACTAAAAATAATGAAGAATTGAATGTTAAAAACACTTACAAGTCCAATTGATCAATAATGGAGCCATCTTTGAGAACTTCAAGGTAAAACTTATGGCAAGGAGGCCCACTCCATTCAGGAATGGTGTAAGGCACCGAGGACTGCTTCGCGATTTGTTCCTTGGATTGCGTCGTATCGGAATTGAACGAATTCGATTCTGTTTCTTCGACAGTTTCCGGTCCACGAGTGTCAGAGTTTTTCGGGGCCGGCGGTGGAGGTGGGCCCATGGGGGTTTTCATTGTTGTTGTGGAAGAGTTTTGAGGCGTGTCGAGGGTTTCAGGTTCCGGTTCTGTGGTAGCGGCGGCAGTAGAGGATGACTGTGGATTGAGGTTTCTTGGGGGTGGAGGTCCCATGGCGGTAGTCATTTTTACGGCTTTTGAACTCGCAGAGACAGAGGAGAGCGATGGAGGAAGGCAACGCGCCACCAGGAGTGTTTAACAGATCTCTACTTTGAAGGCGGTAACATGGGCGGGTCGGGTCTTTCTGAGTTTACGGATATGAGCTTTTCTCCCAAGACTGAAGACCCGGCGCAATGATAAGCCCGTGAAGACGAGTTTAGCCCTGAATTTTTAATTGACGAATAAAAAACAAAAACTTGAACTTTTGGACCATTTATAACGGTGATAATTCTCACTTACAAGTGCAAATATTCGTAATTTATTTTGTTTTATTTGGGTAACAGTCTAGCAGACATTAACCCAACTTACCCGTCAGAGAATAACGACATAAGGGAAAGGAAAATCCAAAAGGATTAAACGAGCTACCGTTTAGGGTTATTTCTAAATCCGTAAATCGATCTAACGAAGCAGAAACACATTTCAGAGCTCCTGTTCTTCATACTAGATCATCTCAGACTGGCAATGGCTTCCAGTTCAAGCAATCATTTACTAAAACCCTAAACTTTTCAGGTTCTTCTCTTCCACTCATTTGCAATTGAATCCGCCCTCTTTAATCTTCATTCACAATCTCTTCCTCGGAATCCATTCTTTTTCATTTTTCATCAATTACTGGATTTTTCTTTCTTGTAGCCTCTCGTAATTCACGGGCGATGGGTCTAAGTTTTCGTGTTTTGGGCGTTTGAGAGTCATTCTTGTTGTAAACTCATAGTAAATTATTACGAAGATGAAAGCTGGAAGCGCTGCGAAACTGATTGTTGATGCGCTGCTGCAGCGTTTCCTTCCTCTGGCCAGGCGCCGCATCGAAACAGCTCAAGCTCAGGTCTGTAATTTTAGTTTTCTCTTAGAATTTTATTCCATTGTTTGTATTTAGTTGATTTTTTGAACTTTTTAATGCATTTTGATTTTTTTGTAAAATTGGGTCTCCATATCTGGTGCATGATCAAGAATGCAGAGAGTGCAAATAGAAGTACAGGGTTTTGTTACTTTTTGGGGCTGGGAGAAGAGACTCATGGATATATTGCTAATTGCGTGATTGTTGGGTTTTTTTCCCCCCTTATGAATACTATTTCTACTTGCTTAGGGTGTAGAATAACTAAACCATTTTCTTGTGGGATGCTGCTTTATTACTTTCTAGATTCAATGTGAAAGTCCAACTCATAGATTCTTCATTGTTGCAAATGTTGTGTCCTTGTGCCTTTTACTACCAACAATTTTCTAGTAATGTTTATGCTGTTACGTTGGGAAATGCAGGATGGACAGTACCTTCGACCATCAGACCCAGCCTATGAGCAGGTTTTGGATTCCTTGGCTATGGTTGCTAGACATACTCCTGTACCTCTTTTAGAAGCTCTTCTTAAATGGAGAGAGAGGTACATCATTATAATCCCACTCCCTCGAGTTTCCTCTTGGATTTACATTCATTGCGTGTATTATTTATCATGTTAATGTTAATTAACAGTTAAAAAATTAACTAGCCAGATTTCTTCAAGGATATACCGAATTTATCATCCATGTGGTTGGAATCTTGTTTCTTTTTGTAAGGTCAATGTTGTCTATCATAATCCTTAATTTACGTTTTAATGTGTGCCTATATGGTTCCATTCTCCATGATCCCATATACATGGATAGGACAAGCAAATGACTTAATTGACAAATGAATAAAAATAGGAATCACAATTGGAAGTTTATCAGGATTTTGTGTATGCATGTGTATACAAAGCCTTCATCCAATTGAGAGTTTAATTCAACTGAACTCAGCACTACTTCCAAACTATTTGGGATCTGCTGGAGAGCAGGTTTGAAGAACACGCCTAGAGAAACTTATTGGCTTTCGAATTAAAATTGATGAGAGTGAGAGTGATAGAAAGAGGGAGGAATTGGGTAAAAAGAGGCTAAGATGAATTTCTTGTGTATGAATATGGTATGTATGCTCACCAAAACCTTCTTTTTGCATGATCAGAAACATCTAGATGGCCAAATATAATGTCACTAAGCAAAGGAGATGTGGATTATTATTAGGCCTAATAATGATACATAAATTATAAACAAAACAACTTACTTTTTCATGAACTTGCAATTTTATCGAAACCTTTACGAACTTGCAATTTTTTTTTTCCCAAAAACACCAGTTCCCCTCTCCTCCACAACCCAAGCGCTTCCCCTAAGCAAAAATGAACGAAAATTCCAACTGCGATAGATATTTTAGAGTAGTCATTATTTGTTATTCCTGTTCCAGAGATCTGCATGGGCATGCACTAATTGATTGACTTGTGTTACAAGCTACTGCAATTGACCTTGATTAGCATATTTCCTCTTTTATTCAAGTAGATCAAATTCAAGTGTCTTCTACAAGGATTGAATGTAGAGTGCTCATGGGCTACCCTCATGGTTTTATACTTTTAGGACAGTAATTAATTTTTCCTTAGAGTACTCCAAATGCTATAAAATCATTTTCTGCTATTTTCTCAAGGCAAGGAAGATATTTTTAATTCAATATGAAACTAAGTTAGCAAAAGAGTATAAGTTCCCTTTTAACTTTTACCTCCATTTGTTGTCAAAGAATCGTTTGTAGAGAAGGGTCAAAAAATGAGTTTAATATCTCTAACACATTACCTCATATGAAAGCCTATGGTGCTTCAATTGTGAACAACTGCATCTACATGATGTTTAAATTTAATTAGTTATAGGGCGAGTTCGAGATTTGAACAATGGACAACTTGGTCAAAGAGCTTTGATACTGAAGCAAAAGATCCTCCCACTAAAGTCCCAAGCTCACAAACAAGGCCCAAGAATGGGTTATGTTTGTGCCTTCTTTTTTCATTTCACAGTTACCCGTGTTTCATTTGCCAGTGAGAAACAATAATTTGCAGTGGAAACTTTCTTATAGGAAAATGAATTCTATTCTCTGGCAATTTCTAATAAAATTTCACATCAGCCATTCTTTTCCCCCAGAAAAAAAAAGACAACTCATGTCTTTGGATTGCAACTTGTGATTTACACAGCTGCTTCCCTTTTGTTGAGGACTCATTATTCAACCATATTGGTGCAGAGCAATACTAGGCATTCTGCTTCCTGTTCTGATAGAAACAAACCTATTTGTGTCATTCCATTTTTAGTTACATGTTAGGCGTGTGAGTTGGTTTGTACTTCCTTTTCTTCTTAGCTGATAAATATAAATAGAGGTTTTTTTCAGAATTAAGGGTCTGAATTTCCAATGTAATAACTACAGTGAGCAGATAGAAATAAGCTTCAACTACACTGTAAGGAGCAAATTACTTCTTTTGCACTTCAAATCTGCATTGTAGTAACTCTTTGTCTCTAAATCTGATGTAAAAATTCATTATCTTCTGGAGTGGCTAGTTGTTTTCTGCTAAGTGTTTTCTTTCACTTTATTGAATTTTTTGTTGCAGTGAATCTCCTAAAGGTGCAAATGATGCTTCTACTTTCCAAAGAAAGGTTGGTAATCGATTACCGTGTGTATCACTAATATTGTGGTTGTTTATTTTCTGATAGTCGTTTTCTAGTAATATTCTCGTTATTCGCAAATAATAGGAGTAGCTAACAAAATTGCATCTCTATTTGCGTGAGCCCCAGTGTGTTTATTTGTGCGTGCTTTTGGATGTTTGTGTGACAAGTTTCTACACAAAAATTAAACAATTGGATACTCATAATGTTCCTACACTCTTCATGTTGAAAGATTCAAAAGGATTACCCAGTTAATACCTTCGGTTGAAGCAGGCTTAAAATTCAATTTGCTCTCTTTCCCTACTCTGTTTTGTTCCAAATATGCGGGATTTCGTAAATCACCTAATGTCCAATCCCAACGACATTTCAGCTAAGGAACCTTTGTCAGGGAAAAAAAAAAAGAAGAGAAAATTGATGCTGTAGAGGGAAAAGAAAAGAAAAATGCTACTCTTTTCTATTGTAACTGCACAGACAGTCTGTTGTTAAAAATTGAGGCATAACTCTCCAACCAAACATACCAAACTAGTGTCTAATTTTGAGCATTCCCTTTTATATCCTCCTAGAATCTTAAACATATTCGCAAAATTTTTTTAGTTTGTTAAAAAACTCATTACTGATCACATATATTAAGAAAAGGTGGTCTGTGCCATGGAACTGATGTTGAAAAATGTTGTACACCATCATATTATTTTGTACCTATAAATTTTAATCCTCCTAACATCTATAATAAGACCTTGACATTCTTGCCATTAGCCAATGTTCTGTTGGGAGGAAAATTTGAGAGGAATAATACCATGGAAAGGAAAGAGTGTAGTCTTTTGGTTTGTTGTAAGGAATCAAAAAGAAAAGGAAGCATTCGTTCCTTCATTTGGGCCTTCATTTGAGCCCACATTTTCTCATCATTTCAATTTTACAATAAATTCATTAGTTTCCGGATTTTCCTTTCCTTTAACCTTCCAAAGCACAAATGTGGATTTATATTTTTTTGAGCAGTTGATCCAACAATTAATTACAGATCTTTCTTTTTCCTTCCTTTGCCAATCAATGAATAGAAGTAATTTCAAGCCCCATTTCGTCCTAAATCGTTCACTTCTGACTTTTCCCTCCATTCTTATTTCCCTCTTCCTACTAAGCAGAGCATTTGGATATTCACTTTTTGTTATTATGAGGAAACTTGAAACGTCAGAGTGGCAATTTATGGCTAGATATGCTGGTAATTGATAGGTGTATTACTATCTTGGAAATCACCCTTGTTCTTTTTCTTTATGGATGATTCATATAGTAGAAGGAAAAACATAATGTACCATAATTACTTTATCTATATTATGATCACTTAGTTGTGTCTCTTTTGCTTATCAAATTATGGTTGCTTTTTTTCCTTTTCATTAATGTGGCAGAGGTGATGTAATACGTTTTTTTCTTTCTGTTTGATTCAAATACGATAATTTGATTCAGAGTCTAATAGTATCTTTACATGGCATCAGCTTGCAGTTGAGTGTATTTTTTGCTCGGCATGCATTCGTTTTGTGGAGTGTTGTCCTCAGGAAGGACTTACTGGTTTGTTTATCATATTCTTTTATTACTTATTTCGTTTGGGTTTTCTTTTTTTTTTTTTTTAATTTGTATTTCTTACTAGTGAAATAAAATAGATTAATTTCATTGCAGAGAAGCTTTGGTCTGGCCTTGAAAATTTTGTTTTTGACTGGCTCATCAATGCTGACAGGTAAGGCTGCTGCCATTGGTTTAGGAAATTTTTTTAAAAACAATTGTGTTGACTTTTTCTGCTTCACTTGCAACATAAATTGTGCTCATATGAAACAAACTGCAATGATTGTCCATGGTACTGATAAAACTCAGAAATGTCTTTCCCTCTTTAACAATTTTACCATAAATTTCTTTTGCAAATCTATTTATACGAGCTGCATTAGCGATGAAAGTCTTGCGTTCGCAGTTTTGTTTTAAATTTTAGAATAAGATTCATGGCATTTGAAAATTTGGCATTGTTTTGCACACGTTGATAGTGCTTTTACCTGAGCACAACCATGCCCTTGATCTACAATGGACATTTTTATCGACATTCAGGAATTAGCTCCTGTTTCTTTACTGCCATGTAGACATTAATAAAAACGTTGAGAAATCGGCTATAAAATTTTTCTATAATATTTATTTGCTTCTTTGTTCCGGGATGCGCTCACTAAATTCATTTTGCAGGGTTGTTAGCCAGATTGAATATCCCTCATTGGTTGATTTGCGAGGTCTCCTTCTGGACTTAGTTGCTCAGCTCTTGGGTGCCTTATCTCGTATCAGGTGATAATCACATTTTGATTCCAGGCATCAATAGTAGTTTTCTTCAATTCATAAATGTTGATAATAAGATATATTGTGTTATATCTTAAATTATCTTTGCTTTTACATGCCTAATTTTGCTTTTATTTCAGTACAAGTTTATTTCAAAGTTAATTTAGCTTTCTAATATATCTATCCTTAACAACTTTGGCATACCATAGCTATTTGTTTCAGCTATATATTTTCTTGACTTGAAATCTTTACTTTCTCCCATTATCTAGGCAGAGCAATCATCTATGTCATATTTTGTAGGATGATATATCCTAAGCTAGCTGCACTAATTCTATGTTGGAGACAATTGTTGCTTTTGATTTTCCTTCAGCTAGCGATGCAACTTCTTATCCACCTTTTCTAGTTGGGTTTTTATGGTACATCATAGCAACAACCTCAATAACAATCGAACCAGCTGAAATACATAGTGATGAAATTGGAAATGGAAATGCTGAATGTTTTTCTTTTATAACTTTCATACAGGCTTATATATTCTCAAATTTGGGTTGATATCATATCTTGAGAGATTGTGAGAATAAATGGAGCATAAATAGTCCACCTTCTTTCCTGCCTTTTGATCTATTTCTCATATGAAGTTTGCAACCACATCCAAATTCATGAGGTTAAGTTGTGGAACTATAGACATTCAAGTTGAGTGAACTACTGTTCAAGTGCTGTCTGATTCTGAAATTGAAAGCATGTTTTACTTTGTATTTTTCTCCTCTGTAATTCTAGATTACAACATTTTATTTTTTTGGCTTGTGCAGGTTTAGCTTTGTAACAGAGCGCTTTTTTATGGAATTAAACACGCGTCGGATTGACACTAGTGTGGCCCGAAGTGAAACGCTGAGTATTATCAATGGGATGCGCTATCTGAAACTTGGGGTATGTGTATTAAATAACTTCTTCAGGAGACAAATGACAAGAAACTGTTATTTAACAATGAATAATTTAAAATGCTAGGTTAAGACTGAGGGAGGACTGAATGCATCTGCTTCCTTTGTGGCAAAAGCAAACCCTCTTAACCGTGCTCCACATAAACGCAAGAGCGAGCTTTACCATGCACTATGTAATATGCTTTCGAACATTCTAGCTCCGCTAGCGGATGGTGGAAAAAGCCACTGGCCACCTTCTGGTGTAGACAACGCACTTACATTGTGGTATGAAGCTGTTGGGCGAATAAGAGTGCAACTTATACATTGGATGGATAAACAAAGCAAACATATAGCTGTGAGTGAATCTCATATTATCTACTTTTTCTTGAGTTTCAAGTGTATGGTTGTGCTATCATTTAATAATAAAATATATAAAATGGTTTCTTTTACTTAAATTCCCTTTCCATTAAAATTTTGGAGATGCTGTCAGTTAGTTGTTCCCTAAGTTGATTTTTGTATGCAATTCCAAAGCATAAAATGGTTTCATATAAATTTCTTTTGGTGGAATAAGTAGTTTTTTTTCTGTCAGTTTTGACTTTTGAAGCCTTCTATATGCTGTTAGGATGAAGTTGCATTGAATGCCCTAACTTTGGGATGAATCTTCTGCCGTAACATTCTGCCCTAGCTATGAATCTGAAATTCTAAATTGTACTAAGTGGCTTTTGTAGATATTATAATTTTTAATCTGCAGTAGTCTTGTTAGCCTTTATTTGTCATGACTTCTCAGTTTACTTATGAGGTGAAATAGGCCCCTTCCACATCTTAAAGCATTAAATTACCACATGCTCTTAAACTTTAGTTTACATTTTGAATGCATTATGGACATCTTTATTTAGCTTGCAAGTGCTGGTCCATACCACAATATGCTGGATTAATTGGTTTTAAATGTCTTTCGTGGTACAAATAGTCTTTTTCTAATCCTTTTTGTTTATCAATAGCAGAAGTACATAACCTATCATTACAAGTGTTCCCCCTTGTTAACCATTTTAAAGAGTTTTTTGATGGAGATTTAAATTATGTTAAACTAATTTGTTTATAAATAGCAGAAATACATAACCTATCAGCATGTTGCGTCACATGCTTCCAAATTGATGGAGATTGAAATTATGTTAAACTAATTTGTTCTACTTGTGATATCATTTCACATGTTAACAACCTCATGAACAACCAACCAGTTAGATACTGATTATTGAGCTTGAGCAACCGGCTTAAACATGAGGTTCCATGGACTCAAACTTGGATAACTGTTCAATCATAGAAATCTGACTTTTAGTAGCCATTATCTTGACTTTATTGGAATGGTTGTTTGGTTGTAGCTTTATTCTACTTCTCCTAGATAATGTTTGGCTTGACGAGTGGTATGGTCCTAGAAGTATTAGAGACATTCTTATGGTTGCATATATCTGTCTTTATTATTTCCTGAAAAATGTTGCCATCTTGTTTTCCATTCCAGCCATCATTTTTTTTTTTGTCTTTTGTTATTGGTTTTTATGTGAGATTCCCTGCCCCAATTATGGGAACCTCCCTCTTCCGAGAATCACAACACCCCCTCCTTTCTTTTATCCTCACATGAATGATTCTACGTCTTAGGTTGGCTACCCTTTGGTGACTCTTCTCCTTTGTTTGGGTGATCCTCAAATATTCCACAACAACTTGAGTCCACACATGGAGCAACTCTACAAGCTTCTAAGGGTAAGTTCTTATTAACTTCAATATAGGGGGAAGCCATGGAAAAATGGTTGCAGCTGTCTTATCATGTTGGTTTGTTTGGGGTTTGGGGCCATCGTTTTACAGAATTTTCATTTCAAGTATTATGCAATAGCATATGTTTTGACTGTGCAGGACAAGAACCATCGTTTCATGGCATTGGATTGTCTCCATCGAGTTTTGCGGTTTTACTTGAGTGTTCATGCTGCTAACCAGGCCCCAAATCGCATATGGGATTACTTAGACAGTGTGACTTCTCAACTCTTAACATTTTTGAGAAAAGGAATGCTTACTCAAGATGTCCAACATGATAAACTAGTTGAGTTCTGTGTGACTATAGCCGAGCATAACCTTGATTTTGCCATGAATCATATGATATTAGAATTGCTGAAGCAAGACAGTCCAAGTGAAGGAAAGGTTATTGGTCTTCGTGCTTTGCTTGCCATTGTTATGTCTCCTTCAAGTCAACATGTTGGCTTGGAAATATTTAGAGGTAATAGATGACAGTCCATATTACATGAATGCAATACGTGGACTAATTAATTAAGCGTCACTTTAACTATTGATTGTGAAATTTTAGTGTATATTGGATAAATTGTTTAGGAAAATTTTCTTGTATTTTCCTTTTCCATAATTCCTATTTAGATATAATTTTGTGTTTGTGTATATATATAGGCATGATGTAATTGTTCAATACAAGAGAAATAATAAACTCACGTGTCCCATAATGTGGTCTGATATTAAAGGAAAGTTGGCACATATATGATTCTTTTTGCTGGTTTGAATGTGGAATACGACAAATAAGAATATAGATGCTTGGTCGGAAGCCTTTGCCTTCTTTAAAGCAAACATATTCATATGTGCAATAGGAAGAAAGTCGGCAAAGTGCTATGATAAATATAGATACAGTTGAGAAGACCAGACCCAGTTGTTTATTCTTCTTATCCAAAACAAAGTAATCATAGCTCATCAGATAAAGATCACTTATAGTGCAATTATTGTGGGAAGCATGAGCGCCTATGTAGCATGGAAAAATTTCTTGCACGGAAACATTTGGAACTCGAAAACGTTTTGGGGCTGTTTATGTGAATTAAGTATTGGAAACATGTTTCTGCTCTCGGAGATATGTCCAAAAAAATTATCCAGGATTCTTGAAACTTACTCATATAACCTTGGATAATCAACTTGCTGATGGTTTTACTAAAGGGTTTTGTTAGAATCTTATAATTATTGGGGTAGATTGTGCATATATTAGAAAGATACTATGAGATCTTTAGGAGATATTATGATAGAATCTTGTAATTATTGGGGTAGATTGTGCATATATTAGAAGGATATTAGGAGATCTT
>CANUEP010133241.1:0-15805 GCA_947857235.1 Jatropha podagrica | reverse complement strand
TATTTCTTAAATGGATAATAATATAATAGGATGACTTGATCTCATATTTTTAAAAGTGTTGCGCGACTTGTTATATTGACTTGGAGTTGAGGTTTGGAGAAATCATATTGGAAGTGTGTATATTTTCTTTGTGTGGCAAGTTAATTTTTAGGGGAAACTCTTGTAAAATTTTCGTAGGAATTTCCTTAAACTTTATTTTTAAATTTTTAATTACTTGCCTCATGAAAATCTAACCACTTCTAATATGTGATCTAGAGTTAGTAAGTGATATAAGACGGTGCTCAGGCACCGAATGTGGCATCCGTCGTCTGGTTCTCTGGAATTGGGCGGCAGGTGTTATATTTTACTAGTTGGTTTGTTGTTTCGTTATTCGAACATGACATTATTTAAGTTATTGGGCGATCTGAGTGTGTTCAACATATGTATATGGACTTTTTATTTGATAAACAATATAACAATTGAGCTAAATTAGCTAACTAAGATCAGTTTGGCGATCTGGATATATGTAATATATGAATTACAAATTTCTACTTAAATGATAGTTTAATAATTGGGTTGATTGGGCTAAATAGCGAAGGTTGTGTACTTGGATTTGTGGACTTCACTAGTTGGGCTGGGTTGTTCAAACTTCTGTAGAGTTGTCTAAATGACGAGTGAGGCGAACTGAGCCGTTGACGAACTGGGCTGCTTAGGCCACTACGAACTTTCAGATTTAAGGTGGAGAAACATGGGCGGCTTAGGCCGCTTGTGAACTGTCCGATTTAAGACAGAGAAAACTATGCCACTTAGGTCGTAGGTGAACTACCCAATTTAGGACGAATAAATGGGGCCGCTTAGGCTGCTGACGAACTATCCAATTTAGGACCGAGAAACGTGGGCTGCTGACAAACTGTCTGATTTAGGATCGAGAAAACTAGGCCACTGGCAAACTGTCTAATTTAGGATAGAGAAAATTGGGCTACTTAGGCCGTAGGCAAACTTTGAGCTGCACAAGAGGAAATAATTTCTAAGTAAGAACCTTCAAGAAAAACTTAACGTAGCATGTCCCCCTTTTTATCTTTGGAAGGCATGACACATCAAGTGAAAGAACTTGAGGTCTTATCATATTTATTTATTCTAATAAGAGAAAATTTTACACATCATGAAATGAAGAGATACAATATGCTTTTTTGAGGTTGTGAGCATTTCCAGTCCTGGGCCGTTCGATTCCTTCGATCTTTCTTAGCTTGTCAATGCTCGAACCTAGCTGCTTCAATACTTCATAGGGACCTTCTCAATTTTGTCCTAATTTTCCAACCCCTGTCGAACCTTTAATGGTTTTCGCCTTTCGCCAAACTTTGTCACCTTCTTTAAATTGTTTAGCCTTAACTTGTCTATTAAAGTACCTCCTCACCCTTTGTTTGTATGCTTCGACTCGAATTGCAGCATCTTCCCTAAGCTCTTCTGCCAAGTCTTGGCTAATTTTTAAGCTTTCATTGCTTTCGAGCTCTTCATATTCTCTCGTTCTCCTGTTGAGTAGGACTATCTCTACTGGTATCATAGCCTCCATTCCATAAACCAAGGAGAATGATGCCCTGTTATTTGCCAAGCCATTGTCCTGTAAGCCCATAATACATTATTTGGCTTATTAGCCTAGTTAGCATTTTCTCCATCCAACCTCTTCTTCAGTACTTGTAAGATGGTTCTGTTGATGACTTCGGTGAGGCCATTGGTCTGTGGATGAGCCACTGACGTAAAATGTTAGTCGATGTGCCACTCTTCACAAAAGGATCTGAAGACTCTTGAGTCAAACTATTTCCCGTAATCAGTGACTATTTTGTGAGGCACGCCATACCTGAAGATTAAATTATTTCTAAAGGAGCTGATAATCCGAGCAGGAGTAATGGTGTTAAGAGCTTCGACTTCCACCCACTTGGAGAAATGATCAGTCATAATTACCACAAACTTTCTCTATGCTATAGTCATGGGGAAAGGTCCCAGGATGTCTATCCACCACTGGGTTAAGGGCCAGTATGAAGTCAAGGGTTGTAACTCTGCAAAAGGCTTTTTGGGCACCCTATCATACTTCTGACATGTCTTATAGTGGCGAATGTAATGGCGAATATCTCTATTCATTATGGGCCAAATGTATCCCAACAGCAAGATCTTCCTAAGCATGGCATTTGAGCCTTCATGTGCTCCACAAACACCTTCATGGATTTCCCTTATAATGTAGTTGCCATCCTCTTTGGTTACACATTTTGCCCAAGAATGTGACTTTGACCTTCTATACAATTCTCCATTATCTAGTGCATAGTTCACCACTTTTCTACAAAGTTTGATGGCTTCTTACTTTTCCGATGGCCGAATGTCATTTTGTAAAAAATCTATGATCGGGCTCATCCAGCTACCTCCCACCTGAGTTACTAAGATTTTCAATTTCTCAAAGCTCGGACAATCTTGGTGTTCGATTATGACTCCTTCTGAAAAGGCTTCTCCTCGTGAGGCAGCTTTACGATGGCATCGACTTCTTTGTTGTTTACCCTTTCTACCTGGATCAACTTCCAAGTACACTCCTTCCAGCTTATGCAAGAGAGACAAAGCTAAGGCATGATATTTAGCCAGGGTCAATTCCTTGGTAGTAAATGTTCTTATAATTTGACTAACAATAAACTCCAAGTCTAGGAAGATATGGACGATTGGAGGTCATACCTCAAGTGCCAACTTAAGCCTTGCTATCAAGCCTTAATATTCTATCCCATTATTTGTTGTAGGGAAACCTGGGCGCACTACGTACTATACCTTTATCCTTCCTAGTCGCCATAGGATTACCCCTACTGCTGCTCCCAAGTTTCCTAGAGCCCCATATGTATGAAGTTTCTAGACATCACTGTGAAGGTTCAGCAATTTGACTTGTGGATCGCCTGTCTCAACTTCACTAGAGAATTCAGCCACAAAGTCATCAAGTGCTTGTGCCTTCATTATGGTACGAGGCTCATATCTTATGTCAAATTCACCCAATCTGATTGACCATTCTACTAACCTTCATGAAGTTTCTACTTGATGTAAGACTTTCTTCAAGGGGTGATTAATTCAAATGATTATGGTATGGGATTGAAAATAATGATGCAGACGGTTCGTTGATGTTAGGACCGCAAACGCTAGCTTTTTAAATCATGGGTATCGTAATTCTGCTCCTCTGAGGACCTTACTTATATAGTAGACTAGATATTATTCGCCCCCTAAAGGCAATGGAGCTTTCAGTAGTAGCCAAATACATATATTAGGGCTCATGCTTCCTAGGTCCGCTCAAGAGAGGAGGGGGAAGAATAAAAAATCTTTAATTTGTTCAAAGGCGAGATGGCATTTGTCATTCCACTTAAAACCTCTCAACTGTTTCAAGGCTTGATAAAAGGGTATGCATCTTTTAACTGAGCAAGAGATGAATCATCCCAGGGCAGTTATTCGACCGTTCAATTATTGAACCTTATGGATATTGGTAAGTGGTTGGATTTTCAAATTTGCCTTAATCCCTCTTTGAGATATCATAAAGCCCAAAAATTTTCCAAATTTTACTTTAAAAGTAAAATTTTCAAGGTTGAGCTTCATGTTGAGCTTATTCAGGATTTGGAATAATTCTTATAAATCTCTAGCATGGTCATCAGCTCAAATACTCTTTATTATCATGCCATCCACATAGACTTCTACATTTCACCTAATTTGTTCCTTGAACATGTTGTTAACTAGCCTTTGATATATTGCCTACGCATTCTTTAATGCAAAAGGCATGACTTGATAACAATACATGCCTCAATCAATAACAAAGCTAGTTTTCTCTTTATCCAATTCATTCATTCTTATCTGGTGATACACAACTGCTGCATCTACAAAACTACACACCTCATACCTTGCTGTTGAGTCAACCAGTTGATCGATATTAGCCAAGGGTAAGGGTCTTTTGGGCAAGCTTTATTTAGATAAGTAAAATCAATGTTCACCAGCCATTTTGGGTAGTTTACCTCCCTTATGAAGCCTGCCTTTAAAAGCTTATAGACCTTTGTAACTATGGCCTGCTATCTCTTTGAGCCATGATTTTGCTTCTTCTGCAGCCTAAAACATGGGTCTCTGCTGAGTTTATGAGATATGACATTATGGTTTACACAAACTATATCCTCTACAGTCAAGGCAAAGCTATGGACATGATCTTCCAAGACTATTTTCATGTCATCTTGCACTTTGTTCAGCAAATCAGCTCCCATCATCAAGTGTTTCCCCTTTTCTATCTCCCATGCGATTAGCTCACCCACCGGTGCGAGACTTGAGTCTTCTTTATGTCTAGGGATATCTAAGGGAGGGTTCTCGATGGATTAAGCAAGCGGTTCTCCCTAGCATCCACATGATCGATAAAGTGAGTGGTAAACCTTTTAAAGCTACTACGTATGCTTCTCTGGCTGCCCTCTAGTCTCCTTTCATAGCCATGACCTCATCCTTATCATAGTAGAACTTCATAGTCAAGTATATGATACATGTTGTTGCTTCTAGCTCGTATAGAGCTAGCCTTCCCAATACGGCATTATAGGGGAATTGGATGTCTACCACAATGAAATCCAACTTTAGCCATCTTAATGAATCCTCAACCCCGAGCTCCATATCTATGTCTACAGACCCTGATACTTGTACAGGTTTTCTTGCTAACCCAACAAGTAGAGTTCAGACTAGTTTTAGCCTTGCCTGATCTAGTTTTAGAGCTTTGAATACACTCATGATCGTCAAATTGACTGCACTACCTTCTTCTAATAGGATTCTTTTCACCCAAAAGTTCTTTAAAATTCCCTCAATTACCAAGGCATCATTCTGTGGTGTATGAATGTGCTCGCCATCAATCTCTGAGAATGATATGGGTGGTCTAGGGTTAGGCTTTTATTGAGGCATGATGGAACAAATCTCCCTAGCTCTCCATTTCCTCGTTGAATTACTATCGCCACTCAACGAACCACCAAATATAGTATGGATAGTACCTAAAGTGTGAATGTCTCTGCTTGGTTTGCTGTTCTGCTCCCTCTCTCACCCGTTTTCACCCATAAACTATTTTAGTTTGCCCTTCTGCATGAGGCATTCTATTTCACTTTTTAACTGCTAGAAAGCATCAGTTTCATGACCCATGTCTCTATGGAACTCGCACTATTTTCTCTTATCCTGATGGATTGTGGAACTTTCATTCATCTTCTTAGGATAAAAGCACTAGAGTCGATCACCCTGCTCTCTAATCCATGATAAGATCTTCGAATGAGATTTGTTCATTAGGGTGAACTCCTTATCTCTTTAGGGTTCTCTATTTCTAGTGTGCAGGCTCCGGACAAAGTAGTTGGTATGTAGGGGTTGAATGGGAGATCTCCTTCGGGGTGATCGTCTTCCCCCTAGGGGCGAACGTCTTCTGGATTTGTATCTTTCATCTCTGGCTGATTTCCATTGTTGAATCTCATAGGCCTCAATCAGTTTAGTATACTTATGAGCTCTTGTCATAAGCTTAACGAAAGTTGAAGGAGGATCTATATTCAAGCTCTTATAGCTTAGTGTACTTGTAGTTTTTAGCCATCGCGCTGACAGCTACTTCGCCATTCAGATTCTCTACTTGCATCACCATCTTTTGGAATCTAGACACATATTGTCGCAAAGTTTCTCCTTTTTTTCTCGTCAAATCTATTATATCGAAGGAGATTTTCTTAGATTGGATGTAGGTTATAAAGCGAGCTCAAAATGCCGTGCCTAGCTATGAAAAGGAGTGGATGGACCCCGTTTTAAGCATTTAGTACTACTCTTGTGCTGCTTCTTTAAGGGTGATTGGGAAGACTTTACACATTAGGTCTTCTGAGTTAGTTTGCAAGTACGTAATGGTTCGAAAGGTCGCTAGGTGACTCCTTGGATCAGAATAGCCATCATAAGATTGAAAGGTAGGGAGTTTGAATTTTAGAGGAAAAGCTATAGTTAGGATGTTAGGTGATAATAATGAATCTTTTCGAAGACCATAGTCTCCATTCTTTTTAACTCCTTACACTCCCAAACCAGTTCTTTAACCACATCCCTAAGGTTCACCTCATCTAATATCTAAGTATGGCTAATCTCCTATAGGGTTTGACCCCTTTGAGATCTAGTTTTGACTCTGCCTCTTGGTAACTATCGAACATTGAATGACTTGGGTATCTAGGGGAAGGTGGGTGGATTTTTTTTCTCTCTGTGGGGAGCATTCAAGGGTTTAGAACGTAGGGTAAGTTCGTCATAAGGTAGGGGGTCCTTTAGGAGGCCTTTCAATACTGTAGTGAATTGAGAATAGGCTTGGGTAAGGGCTGCTGCCACTCGGGGATCGATAATAGGGGGAGAGTGAAGGTGACCTGTTGGCCAATTTCACCAGGGGCATTACCTTAGCCTTCAATGTTAGGGTTTTCAATGCAATTGGAGGCCATGAGGGGTCAAAGAAGAGATTATGAGGTTATCTAGGGTTGAAAAAAATTAAAGGTGTGTTTCACGCTCACCGTACCAATTCTTAATCTCTCAGAATTTAAGATAAGTAAATTGTGTCAATTAGCTTGTCTTTGGGGTGAATCCAAAGTTTTTATAGTGTATTTTGAGTAATCCATATCAAATAAGGATTTAAAGCCCTAATTGGAGTTATTTTAGGGATTTAATTGTCCCATTAAATATAATTTATTATTATATTTTAACAAAAAGTTAGTATTGACTATTAAGGGTATTACTAGATAAATCATGATGAATATATTATTTCTTTACTTACTCATTACATATAGTGGGCTTGGGAACTAATACTCACCAATATCAAGTTTTTTTGGATCCATATTACTAATGTTATCTAACATTTGATTCCCTAAACCCATTAACATCATACTCACTTTCTTTCTCTAAACGACGCCTTTTTTATTCAACCATTATAACCCGTTGGTCAACTATATCTAGATTGATTTCTTTTAAAAAAAAAAGGCCTAAGGGTAAAAAAATCCTGAATTTTGGACGTTTTAACCAATTTAACCATTTTTTTTAATTTTATCAATCAATGTATGAAACTTTTTTCTATTAACAATTGTGACCTTCATCATACTCTGTTAGAAAAATTTTTGACATGTCCATTAAAGGCTGACAGCATAGCTGCTGACTGGAATTCCCACTAAGCACTCAAAATACCCACCTTGTGAAACAAAATGATGTTGTTTTGTTTAGAAAAAAACAACCCTAAAACTTAAGAACAAAATGACGCCACATTCACTCTCTCTCATAAACCTTTTCACGAATACAATGTCACTCTCCCTCTATTCAAAACTATTGTCAAAGATTTATCTCTCTCTCAAATCCCTAAAAACGATTCTCTAGAACCCTTTATCCCTTTTGATGTTGAATAAAGTGACATATATTATAAACAAAGAGTAGTGGACCTCCATTCGTGTGAAGTAAAGACAAAGGACCATTGAAACAGTTAGTGCTACATTTTTAGGTTAAGTTTAGTTACTATAGTCCTTTAGGGTTCTTTAAATGTTGTGCTGAATATTTAACCATAACGAAGTTAATATTTATGATAATGGGTATCAAAAGCATGTTTAAAATGAAAAATCAAAGTCACCATTTGTACATTACATCTCCTCATACTGTTAATGCATACTTATTTATGAAATAGACATGGTTGAATATTTCACCATTTGATTATGGCATGGTGGCATCATACACACTGATTTTGAAACTTCTTATGTTGGTGGGATGCCTATGTTCTTTGATAATTGCGACCTAGACAAGATGTCAGTAATTGAGTTAAAGGGTTTGCTTATTAAATGTGGGTACACAGATGTTGTAAAAATTGCTTTTCAAGTCCCTGGCATGGCAAGACCTGGTTTTATAAGGTTGATTAATAATGACATGGATGTGTTAGAGATGGTTGAATATGGTAGATAAAAAGGTCAAGTAACCACGTATTGGAGGGGATTGATGAAGGTAGTCAAGAAGAAAATGATGTAGGTAATTTCCAAGAAGGTAATGTCATGAATTTACTAGAAGTTAATGTTGAAGGGAGTGATTTCCATAGTGTCAATGTGAGGGAGCAAATGACACTGATTTGCATAGTGTCAATATGAGTTAAGGAGATGACACTTCATCTGAGGATTATAAGTATGTACCTCTTGAAGAAAGCTTATCAAGTTCTGAAGAAGAAATTTCCACTAAAGATGAAAAATATCATTTGGCAAGGAGGAACATGAAGAATTATAAACGTGGTTTTCTACAAGAAAAAGATGTAGGTGAGAAGACAGTTCCAAGAAATAATGTGCAATCTTTTGATCATGTGCAATCTTCTGTGAATGAAGAAACTAATGGTTATGTAAGTGTTTATGAAGAGATAGATGAAGATGTTATTACACCTCATAGTAGTGATAGTGAGGTTGAAAGGAATAGGTTAATGAAGCAAAGGAAGAAAATTATTTATGACCCTCAATCTCATCATTCTAACTTGAAGTTTACACTTGGGATGAGATTTATAGGGCTTAAACAATTTAAATCTGATGTTCAAGAGTTTGTAATTGCAAATGGATTTAACGTGAGATGGTATAGAAGCTATGCTAAGAGGATAGATGCTAGGTGTGTGCAAGGTTGCACTTTTATTGTGAAAACTCACTTTGATGAGCATAAAATGTTTCAGGAGCCTGAAAAATAAACAAGCAAATGCAAAGTACATTGCAACTAAGTTTCCCCCCACATTTCAAAAGAAACCTAAATGGGAAGTGAAAGAACTACAGGATGAGTTAAAAGAGGGGTATGACCTTACAGTTAATTTGATGATTTGTTATCATGGTAGAAAGAAAGCTCAAGAAATGGTTAGGGGGTCTATTGAGTAGCATTATGCAATGTTAAGATCATATGATGCTGAGTTGTATCAAGCTAATAGAAATGGGAGGTTTGATTTTTATTTTGAAGAATGTGTAGTTGGTGTTTTAAAAGGAATTATATTAGATTCTTATGCCTTGTGAAATCATTTAAAAGAGTATGTAGGGCCATTATTCGGCTTGATGGATGCTTTTTGAAGACAAGGTTAGGTGTGACTCTGTTGAGTGCAATAGGTAGAGACTCAAATAATCAAATATACTCAATAGCTTGGGTTGTGATTGATATTGAATCTCAAGAACCTTGGACTTAGTTCTTAAAAATTCTATTTAAAGAATTGGGCTTATGTGATGGGCTTGGTTGGGCTAGATGTGTGCAAGGTTGCCCTTGGAGGGTACATGCTGCTAAGCTATAGAAAGAGAAGACTTTTTTTGTGAAAACTCACTTTGCTAAGCATAAAATTTTCAAGAGCCTGAAAAATAGACAAGTAAATGCAAAGTAGATTACAACTAAGTTTCTCCCTACATTTAGAAAGAAACATGAATCTGAAGCAAAGGAACTACAGGATAAGTTAAAAGAGACATATCGCCTTACAATTAATTTGATGATGTGTTATCATGCTAGAAAGAAAGCTCAAAAATGGTTAAGGGGTCTACTGAGGAGTATTATGCAATGTTAAGATCATATGATGCTAAGTTGCATCCAGCTAATAGAAATGGGAGGTTTGAGCTTTATTTTGAAGGTGCAGTTGGTAAGGTGCAGTTAGTGTTTTTAAAATGAATTATATTGGATTCTCATGCCTTGTGAAATCATTTAAAAAAGGATATAGGCCCATTATTGGGCTTGATGGATGCTTTTTGAAGACAAGGTTAGGTAGGACTTTATTGAGTGCAATAGGTAGAGACCAAATAATCAAATGTATCCAATAGCTTGGGTTGTGGTTGAGCATGAATCTCAAACAACTTGGACTTGGTTCTTAGAAATTCTGTTTAAAGAATTGGGCTTAGGTGATGGGCTTGGTTGGACTTTATTAAGTGACCAACGAAAGGTAAGTTATTCTTTAGGGCTTCATTTGATTGTGTTGTTTTGCATTTTGGTATGATCTTAAGACTATTTAATATTTTCTTCTTGCCAACAGTCTTATCAGTGCCATTTAAGAACTTGCTCCTTTTTCTAAACAAAGGAATTCTGCGAGGCATATTTATGCAAATTGGAAGAAGACTTATAAGGGTGAAGCTTTCACGAAATTGTTCTGGCAAGCTGCAAGGGCAACCTATGTTGCAAAATTTAGGAGTGTAATGAAGGAACTCATGGAATTAATTGTAAATGCTACATTAATGCATTGCCTAAGTGTGATGTGATAGAGAATAATTTATTCAAGATATTCAATGGATACCCTACCAAAGCAAGATGTTTGCCAATTATAGACATGTTAGAGGGAATTAGGAGTGTCTTAATCGAAAGGATCCATTCAAAGAGGAATTTGATGTTGAATTCTAGTGACCAATTCCCACCAAGAGTAAGATTGTAATTAGAAAAGGTGAAGCTGGAAACTAGATACGACACCCCTAAGCCAACAGTTGGAGAGAAATTTCAAGTGGCTATAGGGTAGGATGCTTTTGTAGTAGACTTAAATGGGAACACATGTTCATGTAGGGTTTGGGATTTAATTGGGATCCCCTACTATCATGCCCTTTCATGCATCAATTACATGAAATATAATGAACTTGACTTCATTAATGATTACCAGAAGAAGGATACATATTTGAAGTGCTATGAAGATGCTTTGCAGTAATTGAATAAGAGAAAAATGTGGCCTGAGGTGATGTTACATCCAATCAAGCCACCAAAATATGAGAAAATGGCTGGCATACTTAAAAAGAAAAGGGTAGTGGTTGTAGATGAAACCCCAAAGGCTAATGGTGAGTTACCTCATTCTTGTTTCCAAATGAGATGCCAAGTATGTATGCAATATGGCCATAATAAGAGGACTTGCAAGATCCAAACTACAAAGGCAACAATAAGCTCATAGCCTCAACAAGTTTGATGAAATTCACGCAACAAGTTTATTCCTTAACTAACAGTAGTTGATGGTGTTTTGAAATTTGTTTTTACAAGTGAAAAAAAGAGGCAGGCCACCAAAACTACATGTCCCTGCAGCAAATTAAACTCAACTGCCAGTAAGTTTATTTTTTTCTTTTAGTAATTATGGTTAATAAAATTTTGTATACTGACTAAGAGCATGCAAAGTTTAGCATAATCCTCCAATATTCTTTGAATTTGAAACTTCAAATACCACTAATCATGCTTGGTTAGATAATAGACACACTAATTTACCCATGTTAATGATCACTAATAGTACGGTTGCCTTTATTTTTTTTAATACACAACAATATTGCCTGTGATTCTTTCAAATATCAAATTGTTATGGAAAAAAAAAGGCAGGCCTCCTAAACGCACCAACATGCAACAGGAACCTTCTTCAAATGCCATTGTCATGCCTAGAAAAAAGCCAGCAGCAATTGCAGTAAAAGATAGAGCAATTGTGAGTTGCATACACCAACCTATATGTCATGTTTTGTGTTTTTACAATGCTTAGTTGATGTGATTAAACGTTTGCTATGAATTTGTAAGCTTCAAAAGGGTATGGATGTTATGTTTTCAACTGAGACAAGAAGAATGTATTTTTAGATATCATTTCATATCTTAATACTTGGATTTCATGATGCTAGAAACATGTTAGTTCATATGATGAGTAATGGATAAAATTTTCATTTATATGCATGTTCAATAGGAACCTGTTAGCAATGCAACCGAACTTGTTAACGAAAGTACAGCTACTACTCACGCTGCAAAAAGAATTTATCAAATCAAGGGCAAGGATCTTGCAGCAATTTCATAGAAAAAGGGGAAGGAACTTGGAACAATTTTGCAAAAAAAGGGCAAGGAACCTGCAATAATAACACAGAGAAAGGGGAAGGAACTTGATTTCATGCCTAACGCAAATAAGAGAAATGGGAGGGAACAAGATGCTATAAGATCAACTCAAGTTAGAAAACCTGGAGGCATCATTATGGGCAGCTAAGAATTAGAAATTAATAACCAGTGGTCTAAGGTCACTGATTTATTTGTTGTAAGGTTTGATTGTCTTTTTGGATTCTCATGTCAAGTCTTAATGTAAGACCAAGATCATATTTGGCCTCGTAACTTATGGATGCTTTCAATTTTAAATTGTAAGACAAGCTCAGTTGATTTTCACTCACATTTGCACCGACTGACAAACTCTTAATGACAAGCTCAATTTAGTATTTACATACATTTGTATCTCATGAATGCCATCTTCTTACATTACTCTGTTTTTGTTAACTTATTTGCAAAAGAAACACAATAGATGAAATGGACAACTTTTGTTTTCATTATTTCAATTTGTCATTGTTCACAACCTAATATGCTTGCTTAAAAGCATATTACAACTAATTAAACATTACAATTAACATTGCTAGCAAACAAACAATACACATTATTTACAAATTCTCCCTGTAATCTAGCATAGCCATTTTCATCTTCATTAAACCAATCTCAGTTTGGAAGGCTTCGTTTTGTGCTTTAAAGCATACCAAATCATATTTTCTCTTTTTACACTTTTTCTCCAACTTTGCTATCTTTTCTACGCTTACCTCGTCCTTCTCCTCCATCAACTCTGTTTTCTTCTCTAATGAATGCTTTTGGCTTATTAAAAGTCTCGATACTTCTTTTTCATGTGGGAAACTCTCAGGGTCAAGCCACTCAAAAAACCCACAATCATTATCTCTCTCCTGTAATAAACAAAATCCGTAAGCATACAAAACCATTCCAGACACCAAAAATACAAAGTAATTCAAAATATCAAAGTATCGCATCAAGTGTACACTTCTTTACCATCCATTATGAACAACATAAGAAATGCCTCCCTAGATTACGAGAACTCCATGATGTATACAACCTTACCCTCAGATTATGCCCACACTCCACGATCATCCTTAAGCTCACAATTGTTTCTATTACTTGGCTCATTTTAATTACATTCATTGATGCCATTTGCAGATGTTGTTCAAGAGGATACTAGCTCAATTTCAAAAAAAAATATAACAGAAAGATTAGGCATATAAAATTTGCATTGAAGAGAAATGATTATGAGTAGTAAATGTTCGATGCATTTAGGGATTTAAGAGAGAGAGAGCGATTTGATAATTTATGGTAGAGAGATGGAGAGCGACATCATATTCATGAAAAGGTTTGTGAGAGAGAGTGAATGTGGCATCATTTTGTTCTTAAGTTTTAGAGTTGTTTTTTCTAAACAAAATGGAGTCGTTTTGTTTTACAAGGTGGGTATTGTGAGTGCTTAGTGAAAATCCTAGTCAGCAGTCATGCTGTTGGCCTTTTAACGGACACATTAGTGTTTTTCTAATGGAGTCTAACGGAGATCACAATTGTTAATAAAAAAAATTTTGCATATTCATTGATAAAATTAAAAAAATCTGTTAAATTGGTCAAAATGTCCAAAGTTCAGGATTTTTTTTACCATTTGGCAAAAAAAAACTATACCCAAATTGATCATATTAGAATATTTCTAATATTAATGTGAATTACTTTTATTTAATTACCATATTAGAAAAATAGAAAGATTTTTTTAAAAATAATCTTCAATGCTAATGTCTATTGGGTATGCCAAGTTGAGGTGTCAAAAAAATAGAAATTTTCTACCATACTTTTTATTTCTAGAGGATCTATTAGACAACATGGAGATTTATTCTTCTTCAGTGATTGGTTGCATATTGAATTTTGTGAGCCCAGAAAAGAAAAGAAAATGATAATGGAAGAAATTCAAAACTATTACATTATAAAAAGGTTTTAAAAACTCAACATCTATAAATTAAATAGACATTCAACTACATCACCATTTACACATTCTATTTTATATGACAAATCAATTAAAATCCACATTATCATTAGAGACGTTTTTAATATCTTAAGGATCTTTATTCATACTATCTTCTAAGGAAATCAAGTTTAACTCGCTATTAGCTCCAATATTTCCCTTTATCTTATGACCATTTGAATTATCTCCCTAATTTGTGGAGATAATTAGTAGGCTTGGCTTATCAATATTCACATCAACAACATTGACTTTAGCAGAAAAAATGAACCTTCCATAGTAATCGCACACCTAGTTCTACTAGTAATAGATTCTGGTTATAGTGGTTTATTTCTCAGCCACTACCTTTTATATTAAAGGTGTGTTTGTTTGAGTTTATTATAACTTATTAGACACCTATCTTATTAACTACAAATAGGAAGAATCTTAGAACAAAATGAGAGCTAGCTAACCAACTTTTAAGAGAGACGTAATTGATTGCACTTATCTCGGTAGCTTTGCTAACTATAAAATTTGACGAACCTAAAGGTGCATTGGTCATATATTTCACAAAATGACATTCCTTCCAAAGTTGTATATCTTTTTTCAACCTACTCAAGTTTAAACCATTTGGTTCCAAAAAATACATAGTTTCTTCTCCAAAAATAACTTTTCCAATATGCAAACGCATTACATATTTAACTAATCCCGCAGGTCCTTGTGCGGATCCCATGTTAGCCCAAGACGTTGACCTCTAACTAGAAAATTAAAAGTTTGAGCTTGAAAAGCTTTTGGTCCAATATACCCATAGAACTCACTAGGATAAAGTGGTATTATTGAACCAGACAAAGCAAACAAGCAATGAAACCAAAAATGGATAAAGCACCTAAACTATAAGACAATTAAGCCTCTCCATACCATGCAAGTGCATGCTTAGCCCATGCAAACACTACAAAAAAAAATAGAAATTACCGATAGAAATGATTTTTTAGGTATTTAACTACTAATTAACGACAAACTACGACTGAATTAAATAAATCGAAAATTATTAAATAGATAAAAAATAACGACAGATTTCGGTTGGAATTCAGTTGCTAATTACTAATAGAAACTGTTCTGTAGGTAATATTGTCGCTAATTACTAACTGAATCGATTCTGTAGGTAACGATGTCACTAATTACCGACAGAATGAATTCTGTAGGTAATAGTGTCACTAATTACCGACTGAGTTTGTTTTGTAGGTAATAAAGTTGCTAATTACCAATAGAAATTTTTTTGTAGGCAATTAATAGGTAAATAATAGTTTTAGGAATAACTAAGCTTCTCTCAGAAAATAACCCTTAAGCCAAAATTAATCTTTCTCTTTCCTGTCAATGCCTCCTCTCCCAAAGAATAACCCTAGCTGTCATTCGAAGCCTCCTTTGTACCTCATTGCTGCCCTTGTCTTTTGCCAGCCGTTTTCAAGCTTCACTAACTATTGTACCTTTTAACATTCTAGCAACCTATTTTCTTCTTCATTAATTTGGTGTTGAAAGAAGTCAAAGTGGTCGCTTCGTCTCTCCTGGTCTCACCATTGGCAATTAATGATCACCACTAAATTCTATCGACTAGCTTGGATACTTCCTTGTCCAGATCTTATTTTTATTTGTTTATTTTTTAAAGTTTGATGGAGAATTTGATAATGAGAATTTCTATCATCTTGCAATTGCATATTTACTACTTTTTTTTTTTAATTTCTATCTGGAATTATGATTTAATTTGATAATGCATTTGCATTTGCATTTGTTAGTCGTCTTAGAATTATTGACTAGCTTGGTAACTTAGTTTCTCATATGGGTGTTTATGATTTACGATTTCACAAATAATTAATTGCAAGATTTTTCTATCTTAATATCAATCTATTATCTGTGTGTTTGTATATTGTGAACACTCAATTTTTTCAGGCTCAAAAGCCTATTTTTCCGGACTGCAAACAGCCCGGCCGGACCAAAGGCCATTTTGGAAGTTCATCAGAAATATGCCAATATGGTACTTGAAACGTCCGGAAAATTACGAGG